>JAMLFT010003001.1:0-23308 GCA_026544285.1 Pachyrhizus erosus | reverse complement strand
TCCAACATATTTTTATAAATCTCATATTTATTTTAATTTAATATTTAATATCTATTTTATCCTATTATTTTCTATAAACCAAATTTTAAAATTTTCTTTTATATACATTTATTCTTTTGTATTTTATTAATTTACTTCAAGCTACTTTATCTAAAATTTCCTGAGGTTATACTATCATTCATCACAAATTAACCTATAATTTTCTTTACTCCAATAATTATAATAATATTTCCAAAAAAAAATTTAAATAAATTTCAAAATATCCAGCATCACAAAATTATTCTAAAATAAGTATAATTATCATTTAAATTTTATTTATTTATTCTTATGCTATTCTATTTATTCTAAACAAACAAGATTATTTATTATTTTAAACAGGATGTTACAATAACTTTTTGAATTATCATTGATTTCCTTCCCATATATTTCTCCTTTGTTTCTTTTGTATCTTCTATTACCATTCCTAAAAATATATGTATGAAGCTCTTGCTCACCTTGGATGGCGACAAGCCATACTTGTTGAAAAGGCTCTAGAAGACAGTGGCACGTGACACTTGGTTCTTCTTCTTTATGGAAAGAAGACAATTAGTTGTATATGGGTATATGCTACTAAAGTTGGTCCTACTGATAAAATTAATCATCTTATGGCCCAATTAGTAGCCAAAGGCTATACCTCGATCTATGGGCTTAAATATGGTGTACGCTTTCTCTTGTGGCCAAGATCACTATTGTTCATTTCCTCCTTGCCAAGACAACTATATGTTATTGGCCCCTTCATTAGTTAGACATTAAAAATGTCTTTCTTCATGGTGAATTAGAAGAAATTTGCATGGTGCAACCTCTTGGATTGTTGCTCAAGGGGAGTCTAGCTTGCATTGTAAACTTCATCAGTTTTTCTATGGGCTTAAACAATCTTCAAGAACTTGGTTTGAAAAATTGAGTTATCTTGTCCAAAGCATTAGGATGAAACGTAGTGAAGCAAATCATTCTATTTTTTTTTTTTGTCATACTACTCTTGGAAAATATGTTTATTTGATTGTTTATGTCGATGGCATAATCATCATAGGTAATGATGCTAAAATTTCCTAATTAAAATAACATTTATTCAATCACTTTTATACCAAGGATCTTGGTTTTCTAAAATAGTTTCTTGGTATAGAGGTTGCTCAATCCAAGGAAGACATTGTTATTTCACAAAGGAACTATGCTTTAGATATATTGGAAGAAACAAGCATGATTGAATGTAACCCATTGATAGTTCTATGGGCCAAAATAAGTTCATGGTAGAGCAAGGTGAGCATATTCAAATTCAGAGAGATATAAAAGATTGGTTGGAAAACTAATCTCTCTCACAATTACCAAACAAGGGTTGTTGTATGAAGATAAAAGAGATACTTAAATTTCTAGGTACTGTGATGCTAATTGGGTAGGGTCTCCTATAGATAGGCAATCTACTGCATGATATTTTGTATCCATTGGAGGAAATATTATCTCTTGGAAAAATGAGAAACAAATAACGTTGTTTGATCGAGTGCGGAAGCGGGGTATAGAGCTATGGCCTCTGTCACATGTGAATTGGTGTGGATCAAACAACTTCAAAAACTAAAATTTTGTGAAATTCAACCAATGAAGTTGTATTGTGATAACCTGACAGCACTTCACATTGCCTTGGACATTTTCAGTGTAGTTAATCTTCACCTGTATAAACGTATAATCTCAAATATAAGAAAGAAAAATAATTTATGATAATTAAACAAGTTAGTTAATCATATTTAATTCTACCTATCTCAATTAATTTTTTTTTTTCAACTAAACCTCGATTGAAACTTGGTATAAAAAATAAAAAAAGTAATTGAAACTAACATTTCAACTAAATGAAGGATATTTTAAAGAAAGTAACGTTAAAAAAAATAAAATTAATTAAAAAAATTATATTTGAGACCAATCCAAACTATTTTTTTTTTTATATATTTAAGATCGAATCAGTGCATGTTAATGTACAAGAGTGAGAATAAGAGAATTGGTTGATTGGCATTCCATTGATTTCTATTTTTATTTACTGTTTTCTCTACCATAGACAATCATTCAACTTTAAAATACTGAGGACTGAAAGAAATTGCCTAATATATTGCAGCATTTGAAGCAAGAAGCAGCAAACCTGACGAAGAAGATTGAGCTTCTTGAAGCTTCAAAACGGTTCAACATCTTGCTTTCTTATCCATCTCCGCAAATTATTCATATTCACAGTTAGATTCACTCACAACAAAATATTGCGTTTGTACTATTCATCCCTCAGGAAGCTCTTGGGAGAAGGTTTGGCATCGTGCTCCTTAGAAGAACTACAACAGATAGAACAACAATTGGAAAGGAGTGTAAGCAATGTTCGTACAAGAAAGGTTAGCTTAACAAGCTCATAATTTTATTTTAATTTTAATATTTCAATTTGATAAATTTCTGAATCATATCCCAACTTTATTTTATTCAGAATCAGGTTTACAAGGAACAAATTGATCAACTAAAAGAAAAGGTAAGTTGTTCATATAGTTGAGGAGGTTGGAGTTGAATATTTGAATGTCATCTTGCATTTGATTTTGTTATATGCCAGCGTAATAAGAATCTGGAATGCCAATGTGGTTATGTGATTTGCCCTATGGGAACTTGACTTCTAAAAGAGTATTTGATTCCAGGTTGTGATCAAATTACCCTCATTGTGGATCATTCAGTTTACTCTAAATTTAGCTCTTTGAGTTTCAAGATTCACTAGAGAGTAAACAAAGAGTTGTGACCACTGATTGAAAAATCAATTGTTGAAATTTAATCAACTAATACTTTATTATATACATGTACATGCATTTAATCATAATCTCGATCATTGATTTTTCAACGTTCATGTAGGTCTTTTGGACCTTATATTAGCCGAGAATTGAAACTTCAGAAAAGAGGAGAAAATTAAAAAAAAATTGGAACCCTTTTCAAATTACTGCTACTTGCAAATAAGTCAAATTCCAACTGGGGACAACTGCCTAGGAGTCTGCATCTCATTATAATTGTGACTAATTTCCATGTGAAACTGGTGTTATCCGCATTACTCCTTCATATTTTGTGTTTGTATATAATTCTTTGTCATTTTGAGTTTATGAATTTATTTATCTTTTTGTAAAGAGAATGAAAGATGTTTTATTTCCCATGATTTCCAAAAGTTAAAAAAATAAATAAAAGAAACCTCTGCTTGGGTCCCATTAAAGAGATGCTAACTAGTGTGTTTTCCTTGCAATACAGGAAAGAACCCTATATGCTGAAAATGCCAGGCTGTGTGAGCAGGTGAAATTACACTGTTGTTACTGCTGTCTGCAATTTATTATGGAGATGTTTGTTGAGCACTTGTTTTAGATTTGGAGAAATGCAAACAATACACTCTTTACCATTTTCTTTTCAACACACTTTTCACTATTAAATGAAATTCATGGAGGTTTTATTTAAGAAAAAATCAGACTCGTTAAATGGATGTCATTTACATAATTTATTTAGGACGTATATGAATTTCACCTAAAAAAATTGTACTGAAAGGAATATGTTAAGAGTGTATTTCTAGCATTTTTCTTTTAAGTTTTAAAAATCTTTAAATTAGACCGAAAACCTAATACTACTGAAATTCCCTTACAGTATGGTATCCAGGCACAACCAGCAGCAAAGGATCCGAGAGAAAATCAACCCTATGCAGAAAGCAGTCCAAGTTCAGAAGTGGAGACTGAATTGTTCATTGGACTACCCAGGTCTAGTTGAACATAATCCTTGCCTATGCAAGTATGAAATAAGAAGCCCAACTATAATGTATGATATCACACGTTTCCTAATACTTGAGACGAATAACATTGTCGCTTATATTATAAAAAGAACCTTCTAATTTTATGATTAGATTTAATTAATATGCTTGTCTCTTCATTTTCGAGATTTATCAGTACGTGGCAGAAATTTTGGCATGCTAGTACTAGTGAAATTAACAAACAGATTTTTGGACTGTCTTGTCTAAAATACCTTCTGTAATTTGTTGATCAAAGTTAAAATTCATTTAACTTGTATAAATTTTAATAAATTAATAGTGACAATATATACAACGAAGGACATTCTCACAGATATCACAAAGAAAGATTAATATTATAAAGTTTATTTATTTACTGATCTGAAGGCCTTTCATATATAAATTATAGGTTAATTGTACATTTTACTTTCTATCACAATATTGTGAATTTTATCACCTAAATTTTTATTTTGCACATTTTATTAGCATGTTTTTAATTTTTAAACGTTTTATTATTAAAAAATTTCTATACATTTTGATCTTAATATATTCTAATATTTGTGTATTTTATTATATTTTTTATTTTTTTCACATTTTATTATCATGTTGATAATAAAATAATACCATTTCATAAAATTTGATAACAAAATGACATTGGATTATTATTTTTTAAAATATTTTTAGGAATCTGTCAATATCAACAAAATATGCACACACAAAAATTGTAAAATGTGCAAGAAAATTTCAATGATAAAATCTACGAAATAAAGATAGTTGGGTAATGAAATGGATAATTAAACTTATATTATAATAACATATGTTTTAATGGAAATTAGCTTGTAAAATGCGATGTGTATATTATGGTTGAGGCTATTAGCACCTACAATTTTATAATTTAAAATTATTTTTTAAAATTTTGGTTTAAATAATATTTTGGTCTCTGAAAAATATTTTTTTTTAATTTTATTATTTTAAAAATTTTTATTTTTGATTTTAACTTTTTAATTTTTTTTTTGGTTCGTATTATTTAGAAACATTGACAAACGATAAATAACAATGATGCTCACAATTCATTAAAGAGTTTAACAATACAGTTATATGTAATTTTTTTATAAATTATATTTTTAAATATATTATTAACTAGTATAATATTATTAACTATTTTAAATAGATAAAAATTTAAAAATACGATTTACTTAAAAAAACCACTTAACTATCTTGTCATATTTTCTAAAAACATGATAAATCATTAAATTGTCAAAATTATTATTATCAATTAATACTGAATTTGAAAGTAAAAATTAAAATTAAAATTTTCAAATCTTTAAAAGACTAAAAAAATAAAAATAAAAAAACTTTAAAAAATAAAAAAAAATTCTATTTTATAAGGACAAAAAATTATTTAAATTTAAGATTATTCTTAATCAAATTTTAAAATTTAAGAAATAATTAATTGTATTCTAGGTTCTTGACTAGGTCTTTATACTTTCTAGTCGAATAACTTGCTATATAATCAAATTTGGCATTATTAAATTTTATTGCTTTCTTTCCCCAAAGTTGACTTTTTATCCTGTAAGAATCCAAAATAAATGTCTTGCTTTGAATCAAATGGACATAGTTGGAGAGAACAGGATTCTCTGAAAAACATACTGATAGTATTTTGATTTTATGAGAGGAAATATAAAAAATAAATATTCCTCCACTTCAGATTCAAATATTTTAAAATATGTATAATACCCAGATAAAAGTATAAAAGTAATAAGCAAGACATTAGTGCATATATGTTAATATTCACCAAATTGTTAAAATGTTTAAGGCAAATGAAAGGTATCCCATTATGCCACAGGCCTCAACTTACATGAATTGAATTCAACACCTTTCAGTTAATCAATTTAGGTGCCAAATCGACAAATGTGCTACTCATCTATGAGCTTTAGTACGAGAACATAATTCTGAGAACCGCATTCTTTGTGGGAAGTGAAGGAATGGCCCCTCTCCCTGTCACTGTAAAAGCACCACAAGCATTTGCAAAATCAAGAGCCTCCCTCAATCTTTTCTCATCCTAAAAATGGCATAGGAAGGACCCTTAGCTTCAATTTCTTGGGTATTACATGCACCTTAGATGATAATTGGAATTAAAAAAACAAAAAAAGCATCTTGACATGGAATTCTCCAAACTACAAGCTTGTTAAATGGATCAATATTCCTAATGTGAAACAAAATGTCTTCAGGTTTTCATGCAGGCCTCTTATTCATGAATTTCAAGCAACCCTCTTAGATAACTGAATATGAAGTACTATTTGTCACCTTATAAATGTGATTGTGTGCAACAACAATGCTCAAAAGTCCTCCTACAAAGGAATCAGCTGCTCCAGTTGTATCAATTGCTTCCACCTCAAAACCAGCAACCCATCCTTGAAAGTCCTATGCAACAAGGAATATCTACATGGTTAAACATAACCAACCAATTTTGGATAAGCAAATAGAGGGGGGAAAACAGTTGAGCTCCATGTCATGTATTTAGGACAATGTTTATACTAAATTAGTGTTTAGGACTTGGCCCCTGTGACTCATAAGATCCAAGCACTTGTGGAACTCCTCCCTTGAAATCTAACTATCAAGGTGGGAAGAACCAAGCACTTAAATATTCCAGTTGATGGTTGTATTCTACGACGGCCATTGACATACCAATTAATAAGCATCCAAGCACTTAAAAATCCCTCCCTCAAAAGTTAGAGAGGTCAAGGAAAGAGAATCAAACATTTAAATACTTTTTGGAGCATCTCATACTACACGATGTGAAATTTAGACACCTCATAATATCCAAGTACACATCAGTAACATTTATTATTAAGATAGAACTAGGCTTGTAAACATAAGTTGAATAGAGATCATGCAAGATTTTTTTAATGGATCAAAACCTTGGTGTAGTATCTACAGCCTCGTGCTCCTTCGGTGACAAGCAGAAGTTTGAGATTGTAATGGTGCAGCTTCTTCATGATCATTTTGTCATCATAAGGATCATCGCCTTCGATCAAGAGTCGAACTTCATCCACACTTACCTGTACTTCAAAACAGACCGTACGTAGATAAACAGAGTTAATACTCATTTTCATGCACTAAAGAACACATATAATCAGTTTTGGTCCTCATAAGATTAATACATCAAAATGGCCCTTCAATGTCAAGTATAGAGACCAAAATGGTTCTTCAACTTCTGTTTTTGACATCAAATGGTGCCTTTAGAAGGGCAATGTTTTTTGTCAAAAATGACATTGGAGGAACATTTTGAATTACTTATATGTATCTTTAGAGAATTTACACACGTGCGTGCACGTGTACACACACAAAACATGTACCTTAATAATGTCAGCATAGTTCCAGATACTCATGATGCCCTGTCTAGCAGCCTCCTTTGATGGCCATAGTGGCAATGCCAAACTTGGGGCGTAGGAAAGGATGCAGCCAGACACTTTGGCAATATTCATCGCTGCAAGGTGAGCTGACCTACAAGGCTCCTTAATCAAACTAACTGAACCATAATGAAATATTGTGGCCTGCACAGCATTGGAGCAACTTGTGGAACATAATTTAACAAAAAAAAAAAAAAAACTTGTGGAACATAAAATTGTAGCATTCTTTATTGAAAAGTACTATTTACTTCTAAAACCAAATTTTTATTTGAAGACTTGTATTTAATTTCAACCATAATTTATGAAAGATGAAATGAAGCAGGTTGGATTTCCTTTGGTTCCATAAACTATTTATATTACCTTCTTTATGAGGTTCATATCAAATTCATCAGGATGAAGGAGCACATCAGCACTTGGATTTCGGTAAAACATGAATTCAGGTTCTCCATTATTCTTAAGAGCATAAAATGCCAGTGCTGTCCTTGCATGATCATCAAAGAGCAGGCCAGAATTGTCAACACCATTTTGTTTCAGAATATCAGATAACAGATAGCCAAATTCATCATTTCCCACCTTCCATGCAAATATTAGAGACACTGGTCAGACAAATGGACTCAGGTAGATTAATAGAAAGAACAAAATAAAGAAATGTTCATTTCTAAAGATTTTGCTTACACATGGAATTTTGTTTCACTTAAGATACAAAAATGCTGATAAGTTCACGACATACACAATTCAAAGCATTAGCACCCCAAATTGATATGACACACATGAAACATAAAAATTGGATAGAAGATTGTAATGCATTGGAAATTGCTTTGCTCCTGAATTACCATGAGATCAGAAACTAAGAAACAACAAAATGTCCTAGTAGAGAAACTATCATTATCAAGGAAAGATATCCCTATGTACAGCCAAGTTCAAATTGTTTTGATGTATTAGGCTTTGTTAGGATAAAAAAAATTTATACACACTTGGAGAAGAAAATAAAAAGATAAAATGCATTGAACTTTTTTATAAACTAAAATCAACTTATGCACCTTTACTTTTGAAAAAGTTACATGAAAATAGCTTCTATAAATACTCATGGAGAAATTTGTTTAAACAAGGCCTGATTCAGACATTTTATGCAAAGTCACCAGTAAGTACCAGCAATTGGATTTTGCATAAAGAATACTTGCAAACAAAAACAACAATGAAAAATAAAAAAACACAGCCAAAACATTTCTTGAGCACATTGGTAATATAATATTCTCGAGAATTTCACCTTGCCAATGAAAGCTGCTGAGCCTCCTAGTCTAGAAATTCCAATAGCAACATTGGCAGTGGCTCCAGAAGGGAATTTCTTATAGGCAGCTGCATCTGCAAGGGACACCCTTCCTACTGTGGGGACTAAGTTGATCATCATCTCCCCAAAGCAAACAACCAGAGGCCTTTTATGACTCTCTCTTATCCGATGTTTAGAGGAACCTACAAATAAAAAGTACAACTCATTAATTGTTATAAAATTGCACAGAATTTGAAGAACATCGGCAGTTAATGCTGTTTAACTTCAACCAATTTAGCATCTAGTGAGTTTCTTAAAGACAAAATTTTCCTTAGTTTAACATCTAGTATGCCTAAATTTCAGAGTTTTTGCAAGAAAACTGATTGAAGACATCGGGGTATTGAAATGTGTTATTGTCGGAATATAAGTGTGAAGTCGAAGTCTTATATGGATAGAAATAAATAAATTAAATAATATATAAATGAAAAATTCATAAATATAATATTTTAAATTTTTTTATTGAAGATGATGTCAAATTCATTTATATGTCATAATTTATTGGTAAAAATCTTCTTCAATATAATGACTACGTGTCTCACCTTGTTGGGATTCTTGTTAAGGTGTTATAAGAACTTAGGCCCCCATGAATTAATTGTATTGAATTTGTGAGTAATGAGTATCGTGATGAGTTAACCCACATTGCAATCACAATAAGATTGCCCCTGTTTTCATCTACATGTATTGAGCTTCAGTTCCTGCAAATACCAACTAACTCAAAAATGTACTTTTTCATGCATTTTCGTTTGTGGCGTCCATGTTTCATGTCTTGTATTTTTTGAGTTTTCTTGAGTTTTCCTTGATTGGATATAAATGACAATGTTATCCAAATGTGAGAAAATTGAATTTTTTAATCGTACTTGTACTTTTAGTCACCAATTGCTAAAACTTATTGGATCTCAGTTTTATGCAGTCCCTATTTTTTTGTTTTGTTCGTGGTACCTTTTAATTGAGCTTTTATTTATTTTTCGAGAGTGATTGGGCTATTATAAACACTTGTTGGGTTTATGGCTTTTATGATGACTTTTCCATCGTGGATAGATTAATGGATATTGCTATCGCAAAAAGAAACACTTATTCTCATTTTATACAAGGAACGAGCATAATTTTTTTTCCTCATCTCACACACATTGTATGTTTTCCTTTGCAGGTGATTCTATACCCTGATTTTTCTCGAAGGAAAGTATAAATTTTAACATAAGAAATGATAATGTAATATTAACATCTATAAATAGAAGAGTAAACTAATTAAATAAATTTTAATTATTTTTTAAGAATCATATAATTTCTAAACAATACTCTATTAAGATAACTTTTTGAAACTACTTAGTTTTCTAAAAACATGTGTACGAATTGTGACGATATTACGTGGTTATTGACTTATTTATTATTGGTTATATAAAGATGAAAAGCAGAAACTGATAAAAGCACAAGTTATATAAAGATGTCACAACATTGATATTGATAGATATGATAAGCCATAGACTACATTTGGAGAGCATTATATAATGACAGTTTCTTGTAATTTAGGAATTAGTTTTTAGCTTAAGAAAAAAAAAAAATAGATTCACCCAAAAAGAAATCTTTACAGTGAGTTTTAATGAAAAACATTTTCATATTATATATTAGTGAGTTTTAATGATATGAATGAACAACTACACCTAAATCAAAACTAAAACCATTGTAATAACCATCTCTCATTACTTTCGTACATAACCACTTAATAATCAAAACCGGTATCAAAGGAGCTAGGGAAAGAACAAACCAATTAGTTTTAAGACCAAAAAAATTAATCAATACCAAAAATGTTCACAGTTAACATAAAAATCAACCAAAACAATCAAATAAAAAGATGGTATGAACGAAATTAGAGAAATAAAAAAAGTGGGAAAAGCAATACCAGAAGAGGAACTTCTAACAAGCTTGAAGCTGCCCCTGCGACTGGGGGACCGAACCAAGGTCACAGGGAAGCAACAGCCTGTCATGTTGGGTTAGTGGAAACCCTTTGGAAAGCTGCTACCAACAATTCACCATGGACATGATGGATGTTTAATAATTACACATGATTGTGGTTCATCATTGGCAAAGAAATTAACAATAGTCTAACAATAGTCAAGGGAAAAGGACAAGCATGCATATCAATATCAATCATTGTTTCTATATTTTACCTTTCATCCGGTTTTGTTGGAAATCTAAAAATCTTTATCTTAGAATTTGATTGCCTTTTACTATTTATTTGGTTGTTTTCATTTGATCATTTTGTTTTGAATCTAATAATGCAAAGGAATAGTTTAGTTTAGAACCTCTTATTTTCCGAATTTCATAAGTTAAGGATGCCATGGCAATGCCGTGTTAGATGAGAATTGCCATCTTGACACGGTTGCTTCAGATATTTACTGATTGCTGGATTTTTTATTTTTTTTTTGTTAATGTTGATTGCTGGATTTGAAATAAGGACAAAAAAATTGGGTTAATTATATTTTAATTACCCTAATTTAAATTATTTCTGATTATATATTTTAATTTTTAAAAAATTAATCAAATTATTTTTAAGATTAAACAAATTCAGTCGTTTTGACAAATATTTTTTATTTAGTATTCTCAAATTTTTTTTTTTCCAGAGACCTCGTTTTCATCTTGGGATTATAATTTGAATGTTTTTTTTTATATAAATTTCTATCCAAAAGACTACTCGCTAGCATTTATGCTTTTGTGTATTATACGACGAAAACATAAAAAAAATATACGTGAAAACATTTTTCTAAATATAATTTTTACATAAAGATTAATTGTAGCATTTTATTTTTTTAGGAGTATCTGTGTTATTTTATTGGCATGTTTATTTTTTTATTTCTTTTTTATACGACTAAATAAAGAAAGAAAGAAAAATATCTTCTTTCTTTTACCTGACCTCTCTTCCTATTATAAGTTTTTCCCTTCACCAGTTTCTATCATTTCAAGTTCTTTTCCAAGCTAAACTAAACATATATCTTCCTTCACAATGGAAGAAATAATTGAATTGTTGGTATAAGGTTTAAAACAATAAAATATAACACTCACGTTTTCTTTGTCTCATTTTAATTGATGTCTAAAAAAATATTTTTAAAATAATTATTATTTTAATTTTTAAAATAATATTAATTATTTTTTTATTAATATATTTAAAATATTTTTTTAATAATAATATTATTATCTTATACCATTTTCAATAAAATGAATTTAAATTATAATTAATTTAATAAAATTGTTATTAAGTTTTCTTAATTTATATAAAAAAATTTAAAAGACAATTATAACGTGAAGGAGAAAATAATACTTAAATAATTTTGAAATTCAGCAGGAACAGGTGGCCCACATCGCATAAGTTGGGACCGTCCCTGCAATCGCATGTTTATTTCCAACAAATAGTGATGAAGTGATTGGAATGGTCGAGCATTGAATGAAGTTAATGAAAAAGTATTCTATCTGTAATCTGTAAGTGCACTAAAAGATCATCAACTACGAAAGTAACAAATATGTCTTACAAGAATAACAAGTTCAGAACTCCATTAAAGTACATAGTATACTCTCATGATATATCTACTCGCTTAATTTCACTTTATGATACGCACGCGCTCAATACATGGCTATCCAATGTGGAGCTTTTTAGTCATACTAAGTTACACTTCAAAGGCATCTCTGCATTTTCTATTTAAAGGCATCTTAGCAACGCAGATGTAGATAAAAAAAAAATGGATAATTTAGGGTGGGAAAAAGCAAATAGACTATGATTGATTTATGAGGACAGAGAAAGATTATATAACTGAGCTTAATTATAACTGACTATACTTCTGTAGCTGCCTTGCTGGGGATGTAATTGAGTTTGAAACCACCTAGGTCTTTAGGAGTAAAAGTGGAATGCAGCAGCACAGTGATGAGATCAGCAATTGCTTGTTGAGAATAGCTGGTTATTATGATATCGTTAACATACACATGGACAAGGACAGTGTATGAGGCAGAGAACTTACTGCACAGTGAAACATGACACTTGGCAAAAGAGAATCCATGAGCAAGTAGAAAGGAATGGAGCTTCTAAGGCCTTGTTTGAGGCCATATAAAGCCTTGTTAAGCTTACATACTAGAGAATTCTCACCTTGTATGAAACTGAATGTTGATTCATTCAGAAGTTCTTTATTAACCCTTCAAGAAATCATTGTTGATGTCTATTTGCTTTTAAGTCAATTTTGTGACAGAGTAAGACTGAGAATAACTTGCACACTTTTTTGTCAAAGTTTATACCAAATGGCAACAAGAGAACTTTTCAAAGAGACAAGAATTATTAAGAGAGGGATTATGAAGTCTCTTTTGCTGTTTGGAAGGATTGTCCCCAAAACATGAGAGGCATGGAAGCATTGGCTAGAAGAGAAAGGCCCATTTCTGTTGTAGGTCTGTTTTCTTTCTGTACACCCATTTTCCTTGTGAATGTAAGGGAAACTAAATCTGTTTTAAGATGTCATGAATGCTGTGAAACTTGCAGAGCTATGTATTATTTGCTATGTCAGTTTGGAGAGTTTTGATTTTGAGTCCAAATTGGTTTCCAACCATGTTTTTGAAGTGTGCAAAACAAGATAAAGATTGAGATTTGAAGTGCAGTAAGTAAATCCATGTGTATCTGGAGGATCAATAAAATGAAGGTTGTATCTTTTGCCATTGGTAGACGGAACCCAAATGTAAGAAAAAATTAATTGTAAGGGTTATGTGTACATACTTCGTAGTATTATTAGAGTCTGGAATGAGTTTATAAGATTTGTCCACGCAACAAGCTTTGCAAAAAGATGATACATTTTGAAAGATTTGTATCCAAAACTGGTGTCTTGAGAATGTGTGTTGAACCAATGATAACAGATCAAGGCTATATGACCATATTTACCACACACTTGGCATTGTGGTCTGTTTGTCAAATTTGCCATGGCCTCAAAAGTTGAAATTTCCTCTAAGTGTCCATAGTTACTTCTTGATCCAGTTGTTTTGGTCTCATTGATTGATTAGTGTGAATGTAGAGAGTGGTGATATAGTTGGGGTTAATTGTGACAAGCTAAGTTTTCTATATCAATATTGTAACAAGCTATGATTAACTACTATAATAGTTAACCATCATTAACTAACATTCATCTGTTTACATTGTTGCATTGCTTTCCTGGTTCAGGTATCCAATGCTTCTCTGCTGGAACTAACTTGGCAGACATTGAGTTCGTGGGTTTAATTGAACTCAACTGATATCCAAACACACAGTACGGAGATAGCGAAAAAGTAAAAAGAATGGTCTTTTGATTAACGATGATTTTATAAGAAAATGATAGATACATAGCAACAATTTGTTTGATTGAAATAGTAAAATCATAGTCAATATATATCTGTATTCCATTACAGACAATGCAATAGAAATCTGCAAACTTCTCACACAGGTCAGGAAGATACCATGCTTTTTTTTTTCTTGATAACATAGAATTAAGAAGCCAAATCTAAAAAGCATTTATATATATGTATAGACAATAAAGTTAACCATATACTCTAATACTAAATATTCAAAGGAACCATCCCTGAAAATTAGTCTCACTAGCCATGCTCTTTGGGACAATGGATTGATCAGCTTGATCAGGGTACCTGCAAGAAAGATATGAGTTTATGAGAGTTATCCGGACCATGTTTGCTCAGATATTGATTCAAATTTTGGAGATTGTGGATACCAATTTGATACTTGAAATGTTATCAATTTCAACCAAAGGTTTAAACTTTTCAATGGCTCATTTTCAGGATGAATACTTTTTAATTTTAATTTCAATATTTCTATAATCACATAAATTTATTACTTCACATCTTCTATTCTCGAATTTGCCAGCTAGCTCTCTGTATATAGCGCCACCTCTCAGGCTCCTATCATGAAATTTTATATGGTAGATTCAGCTTGTTGTAAAAACAATATTATTTTGAAAAAACAAATTCTTCTAAACTAGTCATATCATAACATTTTTGGCTGACTCAGAAATATTAAAGTTACCTTAAGTTGAAACTACTTCAAACACAAAGACCACATAACTAGGGGGGAAAACAAGATATTTGGCTAGAATTGAATACCCTATTTGCAAAAAAGGTTCAGCTTGTAAATCCATAAGGTTGGTTTGGGAAGGCTGCAAGGGAAAGCACCCATCTCCAGCAGCAGAAGAAGAGCCCCACAAACTTTCAATAGCTTTGAGATTAAATCCGCAAGGTTCAAGCTGAAAATGAGGCTTCATAGCATGAAATCAATAAATAAAAAATGAAATGTATTTAGTTGTTAGTTGAAAAAAAAAAAAAATACAAATAGAAAGACATGCGTTTGCACTAATTAATATGATTCACGCTATGCTGGAATTGTTGGTTGTCAATGTCGAAGTGCAAAACCTTGAGTCTAAGTTCCTTATTCAGATCTCCAAGACTGCGTTCCTGCAATGACAACACCAACATTTAGTAAATAAATCTTCAAAATGAATAGCAAAAAGAACCTCAGACAATAATTATTTCTGAAGTGTTACTACCTCTATGATTGAATCTTATATAAATCAATAAACAATTTTAAAAATTTTGATCTTATAAATAAAAAGGAAATAGTATTTCAATTAAATATTACAAAAAGAAGCTATGAGAAAACAAACTAATGTAACCTTTCTGCGAAGCTGTTCCATTTGTTCAATCATAATTTGTGTCTGCAAATGAAACAATTTGTTAGACATAATCATCCAATACCCATGTTCCTATCAATTAGCTGGGGTACATAAATAGATTGAAACCAATTATTTTTTTACCTATAAAGCTGATTTGTTATAAATTAAAAATAAAATGGTTCTGATGTAAATTAATCTAATAATTATGTTTTATAAATTAAAAAAGAAAAAACTGAAACTAATTTAGGTTAAAAATATTTTTCATTTCTATAAAATTAATAATGTTTATCTGTCATCTTTATAAATTTTTAGTATATTTTTTTACAATATAAAATATAAATATGTCACTTTTTGACTGGGAGTTTGGTTCAGTTTATATCATTCCTATGCTAACGAAGGTCGATAAGCTGTCGATTTATTCCAATTGTAGCGAGATTAATCGAAATTTATAAACATTACAAATTTTACAGGAACAAAAAATATATTTTAATCACTAATTTAAAATATGAAAGGTAATTTTCAACTTCAAAGATAAATATGAAAGGTGGATGACAGGTGATATAAGATTAATTAATGACTACCAGATGTGATAAATTAAAATTTTTAATATTAAATAAATATGAAAATTTTGTATTAGAAGAACGAAGATCCTACTATCTTTTATATCAAAACTACAGAGGTGAACAGAGGATTTATACATTTATACGTACCTTTCTATGTCTAGCTTGGGATAAAGCTTTTTCAAGTTTCTTCTCAAGATCCTGCAACTCTTTTATGCTCAGTGGTCCAAGATCTTCTCCATGCAAATGTCTGATATGTCATCAAATTGCAAAGAAAATATAATATCCTAACCTCCAGTACCCGGATTATCTCCTAGAATATTGTATATGATTTAAAAGCATGTACATGTGAATTTCTGTATGGGAAATTGTTTATGAGAACAATAATATAGAAAGAGTAAATTTTATAACCTGTTTGTCCTTTGCACAGACTCATATTTAGCTTTTAGCTTTGACATTTCTTGGTACCAGCCCTGATTATCAAAATAGAAATAAATATAGAGTAATTTTTATATAAGACTAGCTAATTATTGTGCTTTATATATGCATTAAAATTAAGAATAAAATAAAGAAACGTACTACAACCTAAAAACAGGACAATATTTCTGTAATAATCTTTCACATTGAAAAGAATGTAATTATTTTTATGTGAATATAATAATTATTGAAGGGTGAAGGGCAGTAATTGATTTTACTTGCATATGAGTGTAATTTCAAATACATACATTTACACAACAAAGGCTCCATTAACTCTGCAGCTTTCAAATTCACATTAACAAATAATGTCAAAAGACCATAGAAAGAAAACAAACATATAGCTGCTTCAAATTATTATACAATTGATGGGATGTCTAATAAACAAAGATTTTCATGGAATTTAATCTAATAATTTGGAGACACACATTATTTTTTTAAAAAAAATAAAATTGCTGTTGCATATAAGTTATCATAAGAGCCCTTAAGGTGTAAAACCAATTTGAACAGAGATAGAATTACACACATACCTGAGTTTCAAGTTCAACATTGTTATCTCGATTTAAAGAGTACCTCCGGTATCGTTCATAGGTTTTGATTATACTGAAAATTAAAATAAACTCGGTAAGATTTCATAAGATATATAGTTCTATGGTATAAGGAACAAGAGACATTTTTTCCACAAAATTAAGCTACAAAATAATAACACCAAACTTGAACCTCTTTTATTAAGAATTTGGGTGATATACAAGGGAGGGTTTGGTTCCTACTAAACTAATTTATACATAGCTGCTATTAATATATCATATATATTCAGGTCAGGTATTTGCATCTATAACAATAAAAAAAAAATGAAGTTGATGAAGAGCATTTTCAATCTAATTTACGATAGTATAAAACAGTTTGGACTTTCATTGGAAATGAAAAGGGCAATACCATTGTAGTAACTAATTATAGTTTATTTTGTTTAAAAATATCAGAAAAAATTTAAAATTATATAGTAGCAACACAGTTTGTGATCATATATAATTTCTAGCATACTAATTATTGCAGTGCATAACATGAACGATTCTAAAATTATACGTGTTACATATCAAATATACATGCAAATACAATTTATAGTTCCTCTCAATTTATTTTTCTCAAATTTTTGCCGAATATAATTCATTGTTAAAAACAAGTACTTCAATTCATCATATTTTTGGGTGAATATATAATTAAGTGTATATTTTTGTAGTTTTTAATTATGAATCACAGTTGAAGTGGATGATGAACACTGGATTAATTGGTTTATTTTGAGATCGGTAAAAAACAAAAAACAAAACGGAAAGGGTTGAATTAAATTAAAGGGCAAAATTATGTATGATGCACTTCTTTCTTAAAATTATGTACAATGAACTGAACCAGAGTTTTTATTTTCTCCTCTACAATTACACAAATTAACATTATCAATTTGAAAAAGAACAGGACATTTTTAAATGATTTTTTGTTTCAACTAATTTTAATATATTCGGGTTTATTTTCAACCGAAAGAATGAAAGAAAGACTTTCTCTTAACACCCCCCCTCCCCAAACATTGACATAAGATTAACAATGACAATTAATATATTATTTTCTTAGAAAAAAAGTGTTACGAGGTCAAATAGAAAAATGAATATTCTAACTACCTTGAGCAACCATTTGAAACAAAATGAATATAATCGTACCTCTTATATCATATAAATGTTTTATTTTTTTGTTGTCTTTTTTTCATTTTTCTCTGCTTGTGAGAAAAGAAAACGTCATAGTTAAGAGATTATGAAACGTGTTATGATAGAGAACAAACTGTGTACGTGATGTCTCTCTTATCTAATCCTTGATGCTCCCTCCATCATTGGAACCCCCCACTAAATGGGGAGTCATAGAGGGCACAAGCCCCAGAAAAAAGGAGTAAACGACCAAGTATGAGAAAACATGAGGGTGTGTCAGATCATAGATGCATGTATTAATGATTATAGAAAAATCCACGCACACAAAAAAAGGGGTGAAAATGGTTTGTGCAGTTAAAATCATAAAATGCACTCAAGTTTAAAAAACAAAAATAAACAAGAAGAAGAAGAAGAAACTAGTG
Source organism: Pachyrhizus erosus (assembly GCA_026544285.1). NCBI lineage: Eukaryota > Viridiplantae > Streptophyta > Magnoliopsida > Fabales > Fabaceae > Pachyrhizus > Pachyrhizus erosus. Next base: position 4,948 of record JAMLFT010003001.1, on the reverse strand, counting down.
ATCATTTTGTTAAAAGGAACTAGAGAAGATAGCAAAAGGCATAAGAAAACCAAAAAAGCTAAGTGCATAAAAATATTTGAAAAGTTAAAACCAAAAAATGCAAGTCAAGGTAAGATGTATGCAAATTAGAGAGAGATATACCTTTCACCATCATTAGGAAAGGTAAATAGCTTCCCACGAGTTGAGAAAATGATAAGTGCAACCTCAGCATCACACAGCACTGAGAGTTCTTTGGCTTTCTTCACCAAACCATTCCTTCTTTTGGAGAAAGTAACTTGCCGGTTGATTTTGTTCTCAATCCTCTTCAGCTCAACCCTCCCTCTACCCATTTCTCACACTCTTTTTCTCTGAAGCTCTCTCCAACTAACATAAACTCTCTCTGTGTGTGGTTTATATATATAAGAATACAAAGTAACACATGTGATTTAAACAAATGAGCTTCACACTTGACGCCCTTAAGTGCATGCACCACCCCCATGTGAAGGGTCTATCATAAGAAGTATTTTTGGCAATGCAATAACCACTCACTGCAGAGACAGTTTGGCACAAACCTTATGAGCATAGAAATTAATGATGAGTGCTTCACAGGTTGACCCAAAACTTGGAGGAAAAATCACGGGGATTTCATAATATCCGTTTTCGGAACCTTTTATGTATATATATATATATATGTTTACTCAAAATTTGAAATCATGTTATAAAATTAATGTTAAAATTAAAAGCAAAACTAAAAGGGCCATCACATTGTAAGGATTGATATTATACCCCCAAAAAATATTACAAGAATAAGAATTCAAGTTTTACATACACAAACGTCCATGCATGATGCATGACTCAACTGTAACTATGCAGAGACAAAATTATTTTATATTATTAGTGTATAATTATTAAAATGTATAAATTAGAGATTATAAATTATTAAGTATAGAAATTAAACACACACAGCTTAGAGCTTACTCTTTGAGTATTCTAATTTTTTCTTCTTATTATTTATTTAATTAATAGAACGAATTTTGGGTAATTAAATGATATCATACAGTGTAAGCCTATTGGGGACCGTTAGATCTAAATGATTATTGGATAAGTGAATGCCACGTGTCATTGACGAGGATGTGCGAGAACAATAGAGGCGTGTGTCAGAGGACGCTGCATGATTCGATTCCTAGGAGATCCGATATAGAGAGGTGGTCGCCATCTCTGCTTTTTGCCTTGGTTAAGAAACAAACTGAAAAAAAATAAAAAGATGATTTTATAAGATATTTAATAAAAATATATATATAATGAAATAAATATTTTTAATAAAAATATATAAAATAAAAGTGTAATTTGTCATCTATTATGTTATAATAGTTTTCACCATCGTATCTCAAAGAATGCTTTATTTATAGTGCAGAAAGTTGTCAAGTTAACATGGATTTGTTAGTTTGTATGGTAGTTTAACTATCAAATATTATCACTTTTATATATTTTTATTGATTTTAAATGTTTTATTAAATGTTTTAAATGTTTATCTTGCCATACACACTCCAAAAAGAAGTATAAGATAGTTAATACTTTCCTTTTCCGGGAGAGAACATATTACGGTGCACTAATTAGATAATTCTGTCGTCCTAAATTTTAAACCATGTGAATTAATTTTCGGTAAATATGGATACATAGGGTGGGGTTATAAGGTTATTGGTAATTCAATATATTTTTTGTTCATACATAAAAATAATACCCCTCTCTTCCATTTTATATAATATCAAGAATTTTAAAAAAAATATTATATAATTTTTTAATATATATGCCATTTATTTCTCTAATTATTATTATTTTATTTACTATCAAGTAATAATTATTCCTATTAAGCATATTTTATGGAGAAAAAATGTTTAATATTTCATTAGTTTTATAAAATGATAATTAATTTAAAATTATTTATTTTACTGTAATGTCGTATAAAATGAAATGGAAAGAATGAATGGAGCAAAGCTACAAATAAAATCAACATTGCATGATTTCCATAGGGTTTTCACTCACCGACTTACGACGTATGGAAATGGAGGTGTTCTCCAAATATCATGAAGATTTCGCGTGCTTTAAGTTTAATTTCGCTAAACCAAATTGAAATCGTGAGCAATATGACGCAGACAAATGCATGTTGAAATTTCGTTACCATATCACGAATTTTAATGACCAAATAATCCTATGCAAGAGACCACGATGTATGTTTGATATAAACGATGTACATTATTACAGTATTGCTTCACCAATAACGTGTAAAGCCCTCATGCCAAGTCAGTAGACCCCATTTTATTTCTATAAGTTCAACATGTATGTAAAGGATCACTGGAACCATGCATCAAAGCTAGAAACACCAATTAACCAAGTTCAATTAATTCTTGATACTGAATCAGACCAGCAAAGCCAATGTTGGAACCATTTCCCATACAACTTTTGTTCATGCTTAGTTAATTGCCTTAAATATATTTTGGTATTTAAATTTGGATTGTTTTTGTTTTTAATTTTTTAAATTTAATTTAATTATTTTAGTTTCTAAATTTTGAAAAATATTATTTTTTGTAAGTATATGTCAAATAAGGAATTAAGGTTTTATAATTTAATTTTTAATTTGAATTTTAAAATATGATTTATGTCAATAATAAATTATCACAAATTAAAAATCCAAAAACTCAATTATATATATACATAATACATTGTGTGATAAATAGAATTGTCAACGCGAATTGTTTGCCAAACATGAAAAATGGATCAAGGTTGGGCAAAAAATTTTGATGGTTGGATTTTTGTGATTTAGCTTAATGTGGTGACTTGTGAGTTTTCTTTTTGTCTAAATGTATACAAATTTAAAAGAAATAAAAATAATATCATACAAAAATAGATCTGGTTGAAGTCTGGTATATACTTTTTGAGTTCAACTAGTTGAGTCTGTCATATTAACCCAAATTGTTTTTAGTTTAACTTGGTCTAACTAGTTGGGTATGACTCATTTTACCAGTAGTGATGCAAACATCAATATTGGCACAAACAAACTTAGTCAACACTTGAAAAAGTTGAAGTCATATTTGATGGCATTCTTGGTGGTCTCACATCATGGATGAACATAGGATTGTGATCTTCATTCAAAGTCTTTGCTTTCATTTTACTCTTTTAGGATCACCAAGATTAAGACTCTAGGTAAATTATGACACTCAAAAAAACACTTGGAAGTACCAAAACTTGATAAGGCATAAATTATATTACTATTAGATAAATAAATTACTGGCAATAAGCAAAATATTCCATCTATTACAATTTACAAGCTATTCATCCATCAAGATGTGATAGTCTCAAACATTAATAATAATAATCAAGATAATTAAAAGACAAAGGACTTTCAACTTGCAAGTCAGTCCAAAACACTTGTAATAATTCAATAACTAACCTATCATACTCCAACAACTAACTAATGTGTTCCAAAATTAGACAAAAATTTGACTTTGTTAATACAATTTTATCCACATTACCATTATTGTCCATCTAGAACAAGGTTTGATGCCTTCGCCATCACTATTGAGTCCCTCGTTATGCATGATCATGACTTGAACCTCTTCAAGCACTAGTTCCCATGGGTAGTGCAAACATTCATGATGACAAACATTATCGTATTCATCATCATAATGTATGTAAATGATTAGATTTTTTAATTTTTAATGACTATAAATTGTATTTTAATATTTAAACTAAAAACTAAATTCTGGTAGTAAAAAAGTGTCACAAATTGTGAATCCTTAAATTTCAATTTGGCTTGCTTACACAAGGAACTAAAAAGAGTATTCTTTAAAATTCAAAAGACTAGAAAAAGTTAATTTAAATTTAGAGAACTAAAAATAAAAATAACTCAAATTTAAGAGACCAAAAATATATTTAAGTCTAATTAATTTATAAGAGTTGACTCCCATTTATTTAATTTATATAAAAAAATATTAATATTAATGATGAAATATTTTGTATGTAATTTTTATAAACTTGTCACTAGTTTTTTTTAACCCTAAAATCAGTGAGGCAAAAACAATTTTTATCACTAAATTTTATGACTATAGCTAATTCATTATTTTTTTTTTGTAATGCATGTGTCAATAACTAATAAATTTTTAACTCAAATTAGAAGTGAGAAAGTATGAGAAATCCTTTTGTTGAACTTAATTTTTGACCTTTACTCAATTTTTATATTTTGTTATTAATTAAAAAGAAAAAAAAGAATAATTATGTTTAGTTTAACTATTTTACTTTTGTAACATTAAATAAAAAAATGATAAAAATAAAATCAAATTTAAATATTTTAAATTATTATTTATAATAAGTAAAAATATTTATAACTTTGGTGGCATATGTATCAATTTTTTAGAACATAAAGTTGATATCTATCTATATTAAATACATTTTGGAAGTCATTGTTAGGAAAGGTAATGATTGCATTTTGGTAATATTGTTGAACTTAAATGCATTTTCCACGTGGCACAACCTCAGTCATTCTGCCTAAATTACTTTTCAAAAATGGTTTTCATTTTTAACACTACATATTGGACTATTAGTAATTAGGATGTTAGTAAAAAGAAAATAAGAAAATGGGCTAGACAGTGCAGTGGGTTGAACAAAAACAAACCACCATATCCTCCTAAAAATTTGAATTTAAATTTTGAAATAATATAAACAAGGAAAGGTAATGATTGCTATTGAAATTTGAAATTTGTCTAATATTTTCTTCCCCTCTTCCAAGTATCTTATCTTTCTCTTCCCAAAAATTGTGGGGTTCAGCCAACAATTAATTGTCCAGCCAGCAAATGAAAGGATGGAAGGAATAAAAGAATTCTTCCGTTATTTTTCTAACTTGTCCTTTCGGTGCTCTCTATTAAGTGCATTTACTTTTGGCAAACCATAAGGCAAAATATTTTGCCTATAAAAG
>JAMLFT010003000.1:0-23311 GCA_026544285.1 Pachyrhizus erosus | reverse complement strand
ATTATTTATTTTAAAATATATTATAAAATATATTTTAATTTTAATTTTATATTTCTTTTATTTTATAATTAAATTATATATGGTGTTAAGATTGATATATTACTATAAAAGTCAATTTGATATAGTTTTGTCTTGTATATTTTGGAGGAAAACATGTTTTTGATTTTCTATTTTATCTTGATTTTTATTTTTAGTCTTTTTTTAATTTCTTATAAATTATTTATTTTATTTTAATTTTTAACATTAAATTTAATTGTTAACATAAATTGTATTTAAAAATTTTTATTTAAGTTTTTGATGACTTTTAACTGTTATAAACTTTTTTGTAGTCTAAATATTTATTTTTGTAACATTTTTGATAATTTTAAAAAATTTAGTATTTGGAGCTTTGATTTTTATTTTATTTTTTATATTTTTGATGATTTAAGTCTTTAAAAAAATTTGATATAATTAACAACCGTGTAAAAATTTAAACAATTTTTTTTAACACAAATCTTCCTCACTATATCATCATTTAGTATTTGAAATTAATTTTAAAGATTAAAAATAAAATATAATAATTTATTAAAGACTAAAAATAATAAAAAAATTATGAGACTAAAAATAAAAATTAAGATAAAACAAAAGAGTAAAAATATATTTCGTCTTATACTTTAAGTTTTAATCTGATCAAGTAAAAATAAAGGTAAACATATTCTTATTAATCTCTTACTCCTAATAATATATGAAATATTTATTAATTTATATGCATATAAATTATTTTAGAAGAATGCTAGTAATATTTCTAATAAATTTTGATGAATTTCACTTTCAAATCAAAATAAAGAATTATTAAATAAAAAATAAAATATACTAAAATTAGTAATTTTTAATAAATTATGACAAATTATATAAAGAATATTAGAGAAAATGTTCCTAACATGCGCTATTATTTTATGATGCAGATGCAGTTAGCTCATGTTCCTACCTATCCCATCTCTCTTTCCCCCATTTCACCATTTCCCTCATGTGCTCCTCTGAATTTTTGTCTTAGACTTGACCTTTAATCACTTTCCATCCTTTTACTTCCATGTATTTTTCTTGCCTTTATTCATGACTACACACTATAAAGTGAACGTTAAAAGGTATACCTTAAAGGTTAGGTTGAGGTTTGGTCTAAGCTATAAGCCTCCATGTCCCTACGGAGGTTTGATTGGTGCATATTTTTCAGGCTTGTTGAAGTGAGCGTAGTTGGTAGGTTTTAGTTTGTTGAAATACATGATCTTCCAATATTGAACCTAAAGAAGTTAATGTCCCTTCTATCTGAAAACAATTTCATAAAGATTATTGGAGGGGTAAATCATCAAAAAGCTTTGGGTACTGGAGTCCCCTTGATAATTTTTGTTTTTTTAATCACGTTCACGTTGTATAGTATACATAATTAGTGCGAATCAATGAAATGAAACTTACCATTTAGGTCTAGAGAAAACATATTATTTAAACATCTGAATTAATTTATTGTTTCATGTGTCTTTTTCATTAGACCTAGTTGCTTGGTAGAAGACTAGTTGTAACTACAGACATCAGAGTTGTTATTTGGTGAGATTACTTCAAGATATGTCTCTAGACTTGGATGTCTTGAGAGAACGTGATTACCAATTGGGTCAATGCTCACTGGTAATTTTCACCAGAGTTACGAGGCTTGTAGTAGCATAGAAGCTATATTTTTAATAAATATAATCTCTTGTTGATTATTAGTTTGAAATACTTAGTTAATATGGTTAAACTAATCAAATTTTACAAAGCAAAAGCGATTTATTATTGGTATCACATCAATTAGATTTAACCTACCTACTCTTTTATGTTTTTCAAATTAAAAGGTGTAGCTTTTCAATTGAAAGAGAAAGAAATGTCAGAAAAATAAGACAAGTGATTTGATACCATAAATTACACCCCAAAGATAAAGGTTGCACTGCGATATGTGCTGACAGAAGGCATATAAAGATAGAGGGGAAAACTGATCAAAGTAAAAGAGAGAAACGCTGTTTTAAATTTGAAAGTCCAAATTGGACAGAACCATTTAATGTAAGTGTGACTGTGTGAGCACCTCTACGAAACAGACGTATATTTTTTAATAAATGCGGAGAAAAAAAGTAGAAAATGTAAATAGGCATCTTAAGCGCCTTCTCCCTTTCAAAAGTTGCCTAACATGCCGAAAGTCATGCAACATATATACGTAGTTTTGAGATCCCAGAAGTGTTCTCTACGTATGTTAAAGTTAAACAAATTATTGAAGGAAAAAAAGTAGTGCTTCTTGATATGTTATACTCTTTTATGTGTGTTTTATTGATGTTATTTTATATTAACAACTTAAATTAGTACGCTATATAGATATATAATTGTATAAAGAGAAAATTCTACATGTAATGGATTTTTATATTGTTAATTAATAAAAAAATATCACACATAATGATTTTGTTAAGTTTTATAATAGTTAACTTAAAAAGTTATCCCTAATATGATTTATTAATTGACAGTATAAAGATCATCTACTTGTCAGTACTCAATACATAGATTTTAAACTCTTGTATAAATAGTGATCTCTAAACTGTCAAGATAATATTTACTTCTTTTTCAATCTTGTTTTATTTAGATGTAAGTATCGGTATATACAGTAGTAGTTATATACCATTATATTGGTAGTTAAAAAACTATTGGAGTTGTTTTTTTCCTTGTGATGTAGACAAATCAGATACGAAAAGAATACGAACAAATCTCCCTTCTTCTTTTTTTTTTTTCAAAGCGAAGACATGAGTTGGATTAAGAATTAAGTTTGGCTTGGTTCCACAACTCGTATATTGATATAAAGGGCAATGACATTTTTCGCCATCTCTTTGGAAAAAATCTGTAACAACCCAATTAACTTTAGACCAATTAATTTAGTAAATATTTTTTAACACTTAGCTGCCAATTCGGAAGCAGGTTGATTAGAAATAAATAATAAGTTACTTAATTTGTCATATAATTAATCAGTATGTAAAAACTTTGAATATTCAGAAATCATATTGAACTTGAATCAATTTGACAGAGTCAATTAAATTCATAAAATTTAGTTAAAGAAAATGGAAGTCTTTACTACCTAAAAGCAATATGAATTACTTGCATTTAAAGATGTGGTCCCCACTTATAAACATACAAGTGAGCTTAAACCCCACCAAACATAACTTTGTTCCCTGTTAATTAAATCAATGGTTTCACACCACTGATATAAATCAACCAGCTCTTCCCTTATTTATATGGAATCTCTAGCAAAATTCCACTAATTCACACACATCTCATACTTGTGATTCACTTTGTCAACCTCTTATTAGTGGGTGCAACCCGTGATCGAAATATAAATAGCAAAACAACCACCACCCTTTGTCCACGAGAGAGATAGAGAGAGAGAAATTAATCACTTCCAATCCAAATTCAAATCAAAGCAAAGTGAGTGACGAACAACAAATAAAGAAAGAGATGGGAAACGCTATGGGGAGTAAAAAAGCAAAGGTGATGAAAATAGACGGTGAAACGTTCAAGATGAAGACTCCCGCTAGAGCAAACGACGTCGTTAAGGACTACCCCGGTTATGTTCTCTTGGACTCTCACGCGGTCAAAAACTTCGGGCCTCGGGCTAAGCCACTTGAGCCTCATCATGAGCTCAAGCCCAAGAAGATTTACTTCTTGGTAGAGTTACCCAAGGTTCAGCCCGAACCGCTACTAACGAGGAGGGTGCGATCCAGTGGGATCCGTGGCATGAACGCCAAGGATAGGCTCGATTTCTTGATGCTGTCAAAACGCTCCGTTTCGGACCTTACCACAGTGAAGCATGGACCCGGCCCTGACAACGGTGGGCCTACCAGGGTCAAAATGAGGCTTCCCAAGACCCAGTTGGAGAGGCTCATGGAGGAGAGCCACGACGGGAGCGAGGTGGCGGAGAAGATCATAAGTTTGTATATGGGGAACAATGCCACCATGAACGGTGGCGCAACGCTGGAGGCCCAAAAGGAGGTTCACAATCGCAAATCGCCAAGGGTATGTTGTGTTTGTTTAATTGCTCTAGAATATTTTATGAAAAGTAATTATATTTTTTTACACATTTTTTTTAACATGATTTATTGAAAATTAATAATAACTTTTGTAAGCTTTACTTATTATTTAATATTTTTTATTTGTTTTCAATAAGTTTTAATTAATTACAGAGTCTATGATAAAAATTATATTGATAACATTCCACTTATTTGATTGGTTTTAATTTTGTCAATTGTATTCTCGAATCTTTGACAATATGTTTGAACGTTGGTGATCTTCTTCGGCTGTTTCGATACATAAGCAAATTGCTTGATCCCGACGTGCACAAGTTTTGCTTGATCCTATCTTGATTGGGCTAGAGAAAATGATTTAATTCAACATTGATTTAATAATACATTTTTATTATAAGAAATTTTATACCATCAATTTTATCAAAATAAGATAGAAGTTGTGTTTGATTTGACTTTTTTTAATCTTAAAATTTATTTTAATGTTTGAAAATTTTAAGTTATTTAATAATGTTTAGTTTAAAAGTTAAAAATTCTTGAATAATAAAGAAATAGGAGGAAGAAAAATTCCTAAAATATAAAAGTTTGTTTGCTATATATTTTTTCACTAGAAAAAGCTCTTCTTATTGTTTACAATTTTTGCATAATTATGTTTGTCACAATTTTTTATTTTAAAGAAAGAAAAGTTTACAGTAAATTGGATTAAATATTGCCTAAAATACTTATTTTAATAAATTTGAAATTTCTTACAATCATAAATAATATTCAGAAAGTCAAATAAGGTATACGTTTATTATTATTTTACAGTGTTGTTAAAATAATATAAATTTTAAGGCTTATTTAATAAAGTTGAGACCCTTAAAAACTACACATGTATTTTGTGCTTATTAAATTTGAGTTTAATTTTAATGCATTGCCAGTACAAATTTAATACTTTTAATTAATTAAAAAATCATTCTAAATATTTTATAGTAACTATTATAAAAACTTTCAAATTTAAAGTTTAATAATCATAGACTAATAGTTTAATAGTTTACATTACCATCTAATTAGAAAATATAATTAATATTATTTAAAATAATTATTATAAATATTAATAAACTTATCATATATGACCGTTGTAATTAGTATAAAATTGTATAAAATTATTTTATACGATTAATATATAATTTTTTTATAAGTTTATTACATATGATGATAATTTATAATTGGATAACTGTATTAAAAAATATTGTGAATATGTTCCAACTGAATTGGTTAAATTTTTGTTAAATAATGTGATATTTTTGACTGAGTTGATTCGTTTTATTTTAATAAGCCCAAAATTTGCTCTTCAATCTTAGATCTAAGATTGCCGTTTCTAGTTGACCACCTGAAAGATGACATCAAATTGGAAACTAAAAAAAACAAAAATCAAATTTGAATGTCAAGTTTTAACATTTTCTCATTCACGGATCAAAAGACAGGAAACCCATAAATTTAAAGAGAGAGAGAGAGAGAGGGAGAGAGGGAGAGGTCTTGTGAACGAAAGCATAACTGAGACAAATTATAATTAACGATATTAGTAGCAATCAACATTAGCTTGCTGATGCTAATGATAGTATTTGGGGAAATAAAATTATATTGTTGATTTTAACTGCTCAGATAAATACATTCAGTCTTGACTGAGTTTTTTCACGTTGTTTATGAGATTTCTTCTTTTGTTTTTTTTCTCTTTTGGTCGTTATGAGGTTTCTTCTTAAGCTGTCTAACATGGTAAGTAACATGCCTCGCCGTATTCTTAGTTCTCATTCATTTTGAACCATCCAAAGATGCAGAATATATTGAGGCAGAAGTCAAACGTAGAATCGCATCAAAAGTCGGTGCTTATTTTTTAATTTTATTTTTTTAAGTTAAATCATACCTGTACACTAAATTAAAACATATTGTATAAAATTATCTTTCAAATAATTACTTTTACAACAAAATATTGCAATAGAAAATACAATTTGTACCAATATTACGTTAGTTTGAAAGAAATTGAACTCCAAAATTAATTTTATTATAAAACACTTTTTAACAATTTTATTCCTAGAAATGATTGTTCGTATAATAATTTTGAACAAAAAAGGTATATACTAGCTAAATTAAAATGACACTTCATCTACGTTTGAAAACAAGTGTTTTCTATTTTTCAATCCTTCCTTGAAAAATTATTAGTGATAAAGTCTAAAACGGTTTGAACTATGGATTTTAACACTTCGCAGCACCTTTTGCATCCTTGTCTGCCAATGCACGGGGGTAACAGTTACCATGCCAAAACGTCAACATTGTCGGTATGTTGGCAACTATGCCGAGAAAAGTAGCATGAGGACTCAATATAATTATTCCTAGTTTACTAATTGTAGCACCTTGATAAAACGTGTTGTTGGAGTCATTACGAGTGTCTTTGAACGTTGATACTCAAGTTGGCAAGTAACAAGAGTAAAATATTTCAATGTCGGTCATAATTAGCCCATGATATTTTGTAGTTTCCTAGTAATTCGTTTCAGTTTCCATGCAAGGGCTCGTTCAAATTGCAAAAATTGTATCTTAACTCATATATTAATTAGTTGATATGTAACTCTTCAGGGAATTAAGCTAATGCTCTTTATATGATTTTTTTCAGAAACGGGTGAGTTTCAGCCCAGTGGAAATAGGAGAAATTCATGAAGAATCAACAGCTCCTCATCAGTCACTAGTCAGTCCTTCCAGATAGTCATTTATGCAGAAGCAAGCCATTATTTATATGTTAGGTGCTTCTGAAGCAATTTAATTTTGTCCTAAAACATGTGGCCTATAATTGATATATGTAGACATGTCTATACATTTATACATTAGCAGTGCTCGTATCAGAAGATGCAAATGTTGATTTAATTTTACGCCCCAATTGTAGTCACATGAGTTAATAACTTAATATAACCGACGGAATCTAGAACATATTAACAGTTTAACAGTTAAATCCTATAATCATACCTAAAAATTTTCTAGCAAAGTTATATAACGTCAAATGGCAGAAGAAACATTACACTAAATTGCATTAATAATAAGTGTTAAGTATTTCAAACCTCAAGTACGCAATAATGAGTTATTCAAACTCATTTTTAGCTTGACATAACCGAGTGCCTTATCCACGATCTGATGCAATCATTGGCCACTATTCCATGTCAAATCCCCTCAAAGTTCAAACAAATGCTTTTTTAGACATCCTACAGTCAAACTTTTTTCTAACGGCATCCCAAAAGGCAGGAATAGAGATGTCATCAGGCACTTCCTTAAATGACGGAAGGTAGTTTACATCCACAATGATATGGTCATGAGTACCTTCCTGAATTACAACATCAAAACCAAAGATAGTGAGATGAAGCCTTCTCCTAAGCCAATCTGCAGCATCTGTAACCAGCTTAAGGTCAATAGACTCATTACTTGTGATACTGTCAGCAGTGGGCATAGATTTTAAGCTGTCAAACAGTAGAGGTTTGAGCTCATCACCATTAGATGATTTCATCAAAATATCAGCATTTGGTATTGACTTCTTGACAGCATAGAAAACTTTTTCACCCAAGACATAAAATTTGTACAAAGTGGATGAATGATCCACGTATTCCTGAATAACAGCTGGAAGAGGAACACTTAAATTCTTAAAGTCATCAACTCTGAAAACAATTGCCATCTTATGTGCATCACTGACACCACAAGCAACTTTGGGTTTCACTATACATGGAAGAGACAATCTTGCTTCAGCTAGTCCAGTTGCAAAATCAAATTCGTCAAAGTTATCAACTTTAAGAAAATGGGCCCCCCTGATAAAATATTTGCCTTCAGTGTTCAGTTCTACCAAGCCAAGTAAAACTCGTTGAATTTCTAGTCTATCCAATAAAGGATAAACGTTACTCAGTGGATCAATCACACAGAAATCTCGGTGTTGATCCAAATATATTTGCAACGCTTGCATGTTCTGTGTAAAAGTAATTTTATTATCTTCAATTGATAATATTTCATCAGTGGCTTTGTGGAGAACTATCTCAATATCCTTTAATTGAGAAGATAAAGAGAGCTTGGATGTGAGAGGCATAAACATCAATCCATTTTGAGTAGGACACAAAGGAAATGCACCCCTCTTTGCAAAATCTTCTACTCGAGAAGGCTTCATTATATAACCCACAGTCACAGCATTGGTTCCAATTGATCTTTTATTTAAGTGGCATATGGTCAATGGCAACTCTTCTAAGTTTTCAATGTGAAGTATATTTGGAGTGTGACATGAACTTTCACCTCCAACATTCAAAAGAACAATCAGCCAATTATAGCTGCTTAATTTAGGTAAGAAGTCCTTCTTATTAGAAACCAGATAAATAACACTGCCGTCATCAGTATTACTCCATCCAGGCATACCCTCACTTACGGAATCATTTAAGGTAAAGCAATCAAGTGAGTACGAACTAGCAGTTCTACTAAGAATATTCACCTTGTCATCTGAAAGACCCCCACCATAAGCAATTCCCGTATGGGTTCTAGACAGAAATAGTGTCCGGATAAGAGACTCAGCTCCTGGCCGTAGTAAAGATAGACCATCATTACTTTCAGCCAAGAGTACCGATTCATCCAATATCACTCCCCTCACAACACCCATCTGAGAGTGGATGCACCACTACCAAAAAACAAAATGAAACAATAATTATTACGACTTCAAAAATATAGGAAGTAGAAAAAATGTGACTTAGTTTTATTATCATCAAACACGCAGTAGTTTTATTATCATCAAACATGCAGCACTAAGGTATATGTAAACTTTTTAATTAATCTATTGAAGTGGATAATGATCGGCCATCAAACAATAATTATTCAGAAAGAAAGAAATCCAGAATACAAGATATATTCAACTTCCATATTTAATATAACCAAATGTCTAAGAATGTATGTCAAATATACCAGAACTTTATTGGTTACAGAATTTCCAAAGATTAAAAGAACAGATACAACTAAGTACAGGACAATCAGTTAGCTGAATTAGCCACATCTCATTCAATTTCAACTTTATCAGAAAATGAGGAAGCATCCTGCTTCCCGACAAGATTACTAACTTGCTATAACCAAAAATTCTTCCAAAACAAGAAAACAACGGTTCTTGTATTAATCCTTCAGCAGGAAGGACAAATTCTATTTTCCTTTTCAAAGATGTCATTTTTTAGTCTATAGTTGTAGAGGGAACAAAGTGACCAAAGTAGTTCAAATTGAGATCAATGTTAAATGTCAGCCCAAGTGACTTCAATCGAATTTCGAACACCAATAGTACTTGCCTTTCTCCACCCCATACACGAATGTCACCCGCGTTTGCAGGGCAAGCTTTCACACCACATAGAGTAGACACCCAATCATTGTTAACTCAAGCTTTCATAAATCACTTTGAACGTTAAGTCTCATTTAATGAAGCCTATAACAGGATATAAAATGGCTTGGTGTGGACCAGGAAGTGTAATATCACCTCCCTAATGGGTGTGGTGAAGTTCAACTCCTATTTGCTCTAAGTCCTTCTGGGTAGGGTAATTAATGAAATATGATCAATTGTTTTTTTTTTTTTTCAAACAGTATGTGGGTGGATAAAGCAAGGTCAGAATAGCATCGCATCTCCTATGAGATTTACAATCCAAGACCAGCATATCTAGAAGTTATCATGCATCTCAATAAATAGCAGACAATTCCTATTCTCCATACCTAAAGGGTTTACAAATCTCCCATTCCCTATTCACCATGACATGATTAAATCCTTAACCTGTTTATGAGATGGTAGTGATCTACTCTTTATTTCAAATTAATTCATCATCTATGAGGATGCCAAACCTTAAAAAAATGCCATTTCATAAAAAGGGTAAATACCAAGTTTGACAACTGATCCAACTTCTAGCTAAAAATCTGACGGATTTACTGCACAATATGAAACTGAGTATATGAAATCGACCAGAACGAATTTTTGGAGAAACAAAAAAAAAAATGGAATAGAGCAGAGACTAGAAGAAGAAAAGGCAATGTAAAATCAGAAAAATCCAAACATGCAGGTAAAATTGGAATAAGCGGAGATGAATCAGGTAAAGAAGAACCTCACACCTGGTACAAAAAGATGTTCTCTCTCTGTTGTGAGAAAATTGTCTCTCCTAATTGGTGGCTTAATCAAAGATTGAGGAAAATGGGTAAAGTCTCAGATCAGAGAACTCAAACGTTAATAAGTGAATGTTTGGAGAAGACAAAGAAGAAAGAAGGAAGAGAAGCAAAACATTACTAAACTCTTCAAAATAAAGATGAAGCGGTTTCATCCATCAGTGATCAGCATCACTGATTCCTCAATTAATTATAATTTAGAATTTATTCTTATATATTTTTTATTTTATTTTTTTGGAAAAATTGGTTATTGACAATTTGTTTTGTTTATTTTTAAAAATAACGTTTTTAATAAAATAAATAAATTTCCGTTTTTTTATATATTTGTCTAAATTATTTTTAAAAAATTATTTTTTAAGAAATAAAATTTATCTATTTTTATTTTTTTCTTCTAAAAATCATTCTTTTAAGTTCAACTAAACTGACCATTATTATAATGCTTAATTTTGCTTTAGCAATTGTTTGTTTAGTAAAAAAATTTTTGAGATTTTTTATGCTTACTGCTCGATAAACATGATAATATACTTGGTATTGTAAAAAAATAAGTATATTATTCGATATTTTTACACACAGATATATTTTTATAAGGTTTATATACGAGTTATGCCTAGAATTATAATTTTTAAACTTATTAATTTGTAAAATTTGACTCATTGGTTTAGTAATTAAAATTATTATTATTATTTATATATGTATATATGTTTAAAATTTAAAATAAATGTTATTATTATTAATTAATGATAATAATCTTATGAAATTAATTAAAGTTTTAAAAAATTAAAAATAGAATAAAAATTTGATTGAAAATGATGTAGTAAATTAATTTAATAGTTATATGTATTAAGTATAAGTACTAAGATTATACTGTGTTGATTGAATTTTTAAATGTTCTAATTTTAATTGAGATGAATATAAATTTAGTTAAAACTTAATTTAATTCAATCCATAAACATCTTATTGAATGTTGAATTATGAGTTAAAAAAATAATTAAATCATCAAGTAGATGGTTCAAAAATAAAAACTGACATATTTTGTTAAAAACAAAAATTAAAATATAAAGTTAGATTACCAGCTAGATGATAATGAAAATATATTATGTTGTATATATTTGTAAAAAATTTACATATAAAATAAAATATGATGTTGATTAAACATTATATATTTAAATTATACAAGAATTATTTAAACATTTTTATTTAAAATTTAAAACAAGAGCTTAATATATATGTGCTGATATTTAAAACTATTTTATATTTTCATCTATTAAATTTTAAATAATTAGTTATGTATGTATTTCATTTAAAAGTCCATTTTAAATAAATATAGGTAGAGCAGCGCAGTCAAGAAAAAAATGAGAGGTAAGACGTAAACTTTTATGATGAGAAAATGGGGCATATCAGAGTGACAAATAAATAATGTGTAACTTATTAATGAAAATAAAAAATAAAAAATAAAAATATTGAATATTACAATTTAAATTTGTAGACATGAGTAAAGAAATAAACATAATCTATTCTGTTTATTATTTTATTTTTAAATATTTTAACTTATGTTTTATTATATTATTTATTTGAGTTATTTTAAAAACAAGAGTTGGCTAACTAAGAAAAAAATGTTTTATGTGAGTTTCAAATATAATTTGTTTAACTATTATGATTTTCAACGAGACTATTCTAAAAATTTATTTTATCTAATTAAAATTTTATTTCTTTATTTCAAATTTCAAGAAATGATAATTTTAAAAAATATTTACCTTTTAAATTAAATTAACAGAATCAAATAATACTGATAAACTTTTTGAATATTGTTTTTTTTTTATTTGAGATTAGAAGAAATATATAATATCATTGTAAAATGATGTGTAACAAAATAATCAAACCACATTATATTATAAAATGATGTAACACAATAATGAAATTTGATTAGATGTGTGTTAGATTATAAATCAAATTTATATTTTGTTAAGTAAAAATTATGTTAACAAAAGTTAATCCGTTAATAAATGAATTTGTGTAGTGATAAAATTAAATTAGTTCTATCAATAAAAGTCTTTGTTTATTTTTTAACCCAAAAAAGCAAAAAAAAAAAAAAAAAACAATGATAATGAAAATGACTAAATGAGAAATGAGAAAAGAAGTCACAGGAAAAAGAAACTAGCATGCATAAAGAAAACGTTTGTAAATGAAATTAAAAAGCAAAATAAGCGAACAAGTGCGTAGTCCAAGCGTTGTACATAAATGCATTGGTGCTGACTAAAAGCTAAAAACACATACAATACAAAAGAGACGGTAAATTATGATAATATACAGTAAATTGGTTAGTTAGATAGGGATGGCATTGGTGACTGAAGGGTATATGACGGTAGCGGGATGACCCATGATTTTGCGACCCTTTGTGTGGCGAAAACAGTACACGAGAGCCCCCACCGGCCACTCCACCACCGCCGCCGCCGCAAACGCCAGGAACCCCAGTGTGGGCCCCACCACCTTGCACCGGCAAGGGTTGCTGTTCGTTCCACATTGCACGCAAATTGGAACCCCAATTCCAACCATCTTCAATCAAGATGATGTAGTACTAAGCAACTTTTTCGTTTTTCTTCTTCTTCTTTTTGTTCTTTGTGTTCTACTTCAACACCCTTTGCTCTATTTTTATAACTAGACACAGTCTTCTTGATTGGAGGACTTGTGGATTTAAGACATACGTGTCCTCATCTCAACCCATTATTCCTACACGTGTCAGTTTTTTGCTTGTCCTATTAGACACGTGTTCTTATCTCTTTTTTTGTGCCAAGTCCTCTCCTCAGACATGTGTCTTTCCGAACCATTGTTGTAATCAATCATCATTCCTAATGATATTTTTATAATACTATAACTTAAATTATCATTTAATTCTCGAATTATAAAAACTTCATTTGAAGCTTTTGAATATGTATTTTATCGGTTAAATAGGTATCGTATTCAAGATATAGATTAAATTATCAAAAAAAAAAAAAAAATGCGTGAAAGCCTATTTAACTATCAAATACATGCTTACAAAAATTAATTATAATTTTTGTCTTTTAAACCTGATATGGTCGATTATGAATTGGTTGCTATTTAACTATCCCCTCTCATTCATTATTTCCTATATCAAAATCATTTATAATGAACCTATGATTCGGTATAGTGGTAGGAAATTTGAGGAATTTATATCAGGTTGTATGTTCAATCTCATTTACTGCCAATACACATAAAAATTAATTATAATGTCTATTGTGTATTATTAGGCATGAGAATTTGTGATATTCCCTCAAGTTTTATGATATTTACTTGCCGATACTTCAATAACTTTTTACTTAGAGATAGTTTTGTTGGGCTTTTAGCCCTTTCTTACATTTAAAAAATAAAGATTTGATTCCTTATATCTAGTTTTGAATTAGATTCACATTAATTGATTTCTCTTGCTCCAATCTGAGGTCTAAATGAATTCGAAAATAAACAATCTTTAGCATTTTTTTGGGAGAAAATTTTAACAATACACACTTTTTCTATATCAACTTTTTAAGTGGAACATTTTTTTTTATTTCTTGATTTAATGCTATCAAAAAATGAGATATAGATTAATAATATAAATAATTTTATACTATTATCTAATAAAAAAATTATATATGATAAATTTATTAATAAATTATTATAATAATTAATTTAAAAATCATATTAATGATAATTTTTAATTGATTGATAGTATAAAATTGTTATATATTGTTAGTCTATAAGTTTAATACTATTGATTTTATATGTATATATATAGGATTATCACATTTTTTTTATTTAAGTTTCACAGTGTAAAAAAGTAAATATCTTAATTCAATTTAATTGGGAGTCAAAATTTTAGAATGTGATATGTGAATCCAATTCTACTTATGCTCTTCAACTTTTAGATTTTACTAATGTTGACTTACATCCCTGCACCAAATGTTAAACATTTCTTGTAAGCATGTCTTTAGAAAAAAGAATCAATGTACGAGTTGGATGGCAAAGCTTGATTCTTCATCAAACTTTTCCTTCATAGTTTTGGATGATTGCCCTACTTAATTAAGTCAAATTCTGTTTACAAACGCATTTGGTGTAGCTCACACTAGAGCTTAGTTAGTTGTGCTTTTTCTTTATTTTTTGTTTTTGTTGTTTCTTTATTTTTCACTAAAAAAAAAATCAATTTGGCCATAGTGGTTGTTTTCAAAGTGTATTTAGGGATCTCACATTTTCTTTCTCTTTGTATTTTTATGAATAGCATAAAAGACATTTTTTCACTTTCTCATCTCACCACCAAATCTACGGTATAACAACTAATTTCATCAACCCCACATAGAGGTTATTACCTGATATTAGAGGGGTTTTCCTTTAGGGTATGCCATATTCTCCATGCCTTTACACTTCCCCCTTTGAGCACAAGTTTCCTTGAGTGTTGGATTGTTTACGGATAAACATTTTTTTATCATCAAATAATCATGATGCCTCTTTCCTCACTAAACCACTGAGGGATTCTTTTTTTTTTTTTTATTAAAACCTATAAGTTTGTTTGATTCATAATATTCAAACTAAAAAATGGTCAACCTAAAAAACTACTTGATCAAACTGGTTTATTTTTAAATGATTTGAATTTTTTTTAAAACTAATTATTTAAATTAAATCTCTTTTTGAATGAGTTAACTTTTATTAGTTTATTTTAAATAATTTCAATGTCTCCTTTTTATTCTTTTGGAAAAAAAATAATTTTACACACAATAACAAATAGTAGTAAGGACATGTTTGACCTAAAAGAATAAAAAACTTTCAAAAAATTTTTACTTTATTTTTAAAGTTTTTATTTAGAGCTTTAACTTTAAAGTAGAATTTTAAGCTAAAAAAAACTTAGGTCATCATAACCTAAAACTAGAGAACATTTTTGCAATAATGACAATAAATATAGAACAACAAATACAGATACAGAAATAAGAGAATTGTTAAATCTTATGAAATTGTAAACTGATGTACGTATATGTGAGTGAATTTGTATGTTTCTGTGTGTAAGGATTGTTTCAAGGTATAATATTATATTCTTAAGAATCACGTTCCCATGAATGTTATCACTAAGAATGTAATTCTTAAGTATATTTAAAAAAGGTATTTGATTATACTTTAATACTCATCTGAATGTTTTTTTTAATTTTCAAAATAATTTAAATTAAAAAAGTAAAAATGGAAGTCACAAATGTGATAGACCCTTTGTCTAGGAATAAAAGCTACCTAAGTCATGGTAGTGTAACTTATCTAAAAATAAAAGATACATGAAAATCTCTTTCCAAAACCTTTTGATAGACATAAGAATAAATATTCTTACTTTCATATTTTCTAGAATAAAAGATGATATAAATAAACACCCCTTTAAAAGTTTCATAACAAATAATGTTGCTTTTAAAATAATATCTACTCTATAAAATATCTTTTTACTAATTTTCCAAGATAGATATATTTGCTCTTAGATATTTGGAGTTCAAAAACTACATTAAACCTTAACTAACCATAGTTAGTATGTCGAACAACTCATTTATGAAAGTAGAACTCTTTGAGCATTTTTTTCATTAGAAGAGTGAATCTAAATCCTTATTTTGCGAAAAAATAAGTTTTCTACCACTTAACCGATGAACATTTGGCTCAAGATTGATTTAGAAAAGAAACATGAGAAGTGATATGAGACTAAATTGATGGATTTGTTAGTTATGAATGAAAATGGAGAATCTTTAGTTCAAGCAACTTGATAATGAACAAATAAGTCAATAGTGATTATATATAGGGGTTATATAAAGATCTCATGATGTTTTTGTTGGTTTTCATGTCTTTGGTTGTTTCATGATTATTTTTTGTATAATTTTTTTTAAAAAAAATTAGATAAGGTGAAAAAGAAAAAGTTAACTATTAAAGTATATGATTTATTAGTTGGCCAAGTAGTTACATATAGTTAGCCTGATGAGATTTATAAATAGGAGCATTTGTAATTCATTTTGTTCAATTTTTATCAATCAATATGTTACCTCTTGATATTTACTCTCTTTACTTAGCTTATGTTTATGATCTTTATCTCTCTTATCCTCTAATTACCAATATAGTATAAGAGTTCTCTCACGAAAAGAGCAATGATTCTACTATAAAAAGATGGAAGTTAAAACTATGATTGTTGAATATTTGTATGAGGAAGAAATAGAGTTGAAGAATAATGAAGGATCAAATGAATAATGAATATTCAGAGATTAAATCAATGATCGATCTTATCTGCCCTGTACAAGAATCGTTGAATCTTTCATGGATTGTATTGGAGAAACTTGATTTGGCAACAACTTCTTCATAAAGTCATTGTCACTAAGTTCCTTCTTGCTTCTTTTTTCATTGATGTCAACATCGACCTATTCTCCGCCATTAGAAATGATGCATTCTTTTGGGTCAACCTCAATACAAGAACTTTTTGTCTTTTTTGCTTATAAGTGTTGGTGCCGAATAAGAATTATCCATTTGAGATGCACTCTTGTTAAGCACCATGTGTTATGACATCCTAGTAAGAAGATACATTAGTGTTTAGTAAGAAAATATTTCATGGAGTGAGGTGTTAGGCTTCATCATCAAACTCTAAGAAGAGAAATATTAATAATACAATCTTTAAGGTCAACTTCAATAGAGGTGTTTTGTCTTTTTTGCTTATTAAGTATTGATGTCTATTAGATATGCAAGCTTGTCAAGCATTAGGTACTTATTTTAGCATTGATGCCTATTTTTTATAGGTTTAATAATGGTCCTTTTCATGTTACAATAATAAGAATAAATTAATATTAATAATGTATAAGACATAGAGTTACTTGTGAGATTCATTTAATAAAATGTTTAAAGTTGTTGGGTTAGAGAAAAGAATGTTGGTAAAAGTACTACTTTTGATCTTTATTATAAGGCTCAATTTATAATGTCTATTGTATTAATTATTATTTTTTTATAAAAATGTCATTCATTAAATTCAATTTTAGAATGATGTGGTAATAGGAGAAACATGACTTATTAGTGTTTGTTAGTTTTGTTCAATGGATAGTTTTGAAAAAAAAATATATTAATTTAAGACAAATTTAATATTTTTAATTAAATTAACCAAATTTTTTATTCTTGATGAATTAGTTAATTGAACCTTATAATAAGGATGAAAAATAGTAAACAATAGTAATATAAAATAGTAGAATATTATAATCCATTTAAGATATATAAAAAAAATATATATTGGGTTGGAGATGTTCCAACATTAGTTATTATTGACTAAAATTTATTAAAAATTACAAAAATTTGTACATCTCATTTTTTATTTAATAAATTTTATTTAAGATTTTATAATTTTTAATAAATTTTAACTGATTAAAAATTTATTAAAATAAGTGTTACACATTGTAAGACAACACTCCTTAACTATGTGGAGTGACATTCTTTAGTGGACCCCCTAATTTTTATGATAAAAATGAAGTAAACTCTTAATATAGCACATCATTTAGTGGAGTAACTTTCACGAGTTGGTAAAAAACAATTTTATAATATTTTTTATATTCTCTGATAGTATCAAATCAGTTTTATTATTTTAAGTAATTTAATTAATTTTTTATTTTGATGAGAAGTGTGAAACATATTTTTTCAAATACACTTTATCTAATTCATTAAAATTTATTAAAAATTATAAAATTAGAAGAAAGAATCACTAAATATGATATAAGATGCACAAATTTTTAATATTTTTAATAAGTATTAATAAATAAAAAAGAATGTGTTAAAAAATAATTTTGA
Organism: Pachyrhizus erosus; assembly: GCA_026544285.1. NCBI lineage: Eukaryota > Viridiplantae > Streptophyta > Magnoliopsida > Fabales > Fabaceae > Pachyrhizus > Pachyrhizus erosus. Next base: position 5,255 of record JAMLFT010003000.1, on the reverse strand, counting down.
GTTGCTAAAAATAATTTAATATTTTTTCATAGTACACGTCATTTTTACTATTTTAAATAACCTAATAATTTTTTTATTTTGATACAAAAATTCTTAAATGAACCCCACAACTTTTTTATACAATTATAAATTGTGAGATCCACCAAAAGGTAAATAATTATGGTTACGATTGCTCTTCCCAGCTATTGGTACTATGTGACAAAAATATGGTATTATCTATATTGTTGTGTTGCTCTTAGAGTTACTAATTAAAGAACAACTCCTATTACAGATGGATTGCCCGTCTGCATCTCCTTTTTCTCCCCAGAAATCCAGGGGGAGAGAAAAATTAGTATGGCCATTTTATTTTTTTTAGTTACAAAATTAGTTATTTTTCAAGATAAATAAGAAAATTAGTTGAAGGACTTTTCAAGAAATTATGGACTTCAATATCATTATTGTCATTACAAAGACAGAAAGTAATAAATTTTACATACATCATCTGATGTGATCATATTGTAATTCTAACCATTATTTTATGAGTAATTTACGGAGTTCAAACCAAAAAATCATCAATTTCATTCTGTGATGCTCTGCACCCTTGTGCAACAATTATCTCCAGAAATCACAATTGCTATCAAGTGACATAGCACGCTGACCAAGTTAAACAACATATGACTTTTTAATTAATAAATAACAAGTTAATTAAACAAAGGTCTGTTTTCACATTAGTAAGTTCACCAAAAAAGAGCATATACTAGATTTCATGAAAGATCAGTAATTCAAGGTTAATATGTACCTGAAAGATTGGTTCATACTATAAGATTAATAATGTAGTAGTACCGAAGCAAATTGTTATTAACCTTAAAAAATTGTAAGAAAAAAAACGGGTTTGAGTTGGTCCAAAATTGAAATGAGTGAGACAAAGATGAAGCTGAAGCTGATGCTTCTCAATCAATCATCAATGATAATGGACTCCATTTCCTAACTTTTTGTCATCTTCCTCAACCACTTAAATGTTCTATTCTATACACTCTAGGATACATCTATATTCACAAATAAACTTGAGTCCCTTGCATGGCTTTAAAAGAACCCAATGTAAGCAAAATAATCAATACCCGGAACATGAAACTGAGCATCTAGTTCCTTCATCTTTATTATCTGTAAATCAGAATAAATTCTGAGTGTCAAAGCGTGTCTTTGTGCAGCAATGTGCAAATGAAAAATCATTATACATTATATATAAGTATACGAAGATTTTCATTGTGGAGAGTTATACGGTACATATTTACCATAAACGTGTGTTGATATAAATTTGCGATGATTTATTAAATAAAAGTATAGCTTCTTTGAATACATTAATAAAAAATATTAAATCATTATTGTACTTTTAATTTATCACTTATAATCTCATTTCCATAATTCCATTGACTCACCTTTACCATCCTTGATGTAGCATTGGCTTATAGTTTCTTCTTTTATGCCTGTATTGTATTTTAAATTTGTATCTGATATATCTGATGCAAATGGTGACCCTACAACTCGTACGTGGCTGGAATGCTACTTCAATTGGGAGTGGCCAAGAATAATCCAGAGGTAAGAAAGGAATGGCTCATCCTATCCAAGAAAAAGTTTACAAGTACACTTTTCTTATTCTAAATTCCCGGCATGTGATTCCTTTCTTAATGTGTTACCCCGAAACAATTTTTTTCATACTTGTAGCCTCGTTTTGTTTTTAGACACTCTACACAAGTCAAAATGTATATGATTATGTATAAAAATTGATGAAAGGAACTACAATAACCCTAAAATTGTGTCTTGGTATGTATTTCCTATTGGTTACATCAGACATGGTGGAGAGAAATTAGTGTATGTTGCCTAAAAAGAAATTATATATCACTATTTTATCTTTCCTCCCTGTTATCTGCGCAAGAAAATCATAAACGGAAAATGTTAACTAAAGCCTTTTAACACACTGATTAAATTATTAAAAAAAAAAAGTTATAAATGAAGAGTACAACTTTTAAAAGTTTTGAATGTATTGAATGTTGTGTTTTTCACCAAATATTTTATAATATTTTACAGCTTGACTAGTGTGGTCTCAGTTAATAAAAACCATACACATAGTAAATAAAGTGCAAGAACTAAAAAGTGCTTAAATGAAAAGCTGAGCCTTAATAAAATGTTAGACTGTCTCAGAAAATAATGGAAAAAGACATACTTAAAAGATACTTCTGTGGCACAAGTGCAAGCTACATTAAATAAGATTCCAATAATTGGTCACATAAGGGGAAGAATAGAGACAGCTTCCCACTTTATGCAAAGTGATGGAAGGCATTCTATTCTATTATTAAGAGATCAGCAAAGAAAGGTTAATTTCCCCTTATACTTTTCATTTTAACAGATAATGAAGTATGGTTTGGACACGTCAACCCAGAAAAAAATATATGGTTTGAACTTCATGTTAAGATTTCATTTGAAATTAAAAACTAAAACTAAATCGGTTTAATAACTAGTAACTAAGATTTCATTTGCATTCTGCCTGCCTGCTAAATCCTAAAACAAAGAATAACTAATCGTTGACAGATAAAATATTCGTTCCTTTCTTCTTTCTCTTGTTCTTTTTTCTTTTTTTATTAACAATACATTATGATATGGTATGATTATGATTAAATACTAAATTCTAATTTTATGTTGTTAGGGAAATGGCAAGGTAGAAATTAATTTTCTTTTTTATTTTTCTTTTACGTAACATTGTCCACTACACAAGCTAGTTTGATGGCCTTGTACAGTTATACCTCATGCAATGACCATCAAAGCTAAATAGCATACACAATAGAGGGAGAGAGATCATTATGTAGCAATTGATGCCTGAATCTGATCACCTTACCTTATGCAAAAGGCAAAGATTCTTATGCACCATCAAAAGTATAGGGAATAAAGAACCCACTATATTGCTCTTTGCCAGAAGGTATTTGGAACATTTAGTTGTACAAAAAAATTAACCCTTCTCAGAAAGTGAGGTTTTCTCACTGACTCTCCAGAAAGCTTATACAAGATTCACCATTCTCACCTCTCAAACCCCAAATTGAAAGAGTCGACACAAGGTCCCCTACATTTACAACAGCCACATGCAATTCGCTATCAATCAGTGTTCAAGAAAACATAATTGAACAAACTAAGTTTGCCTTACCTCAATCTCATACTCTATGCAATTTCCAAAATGACCAAAGTTACCTAATGCTAATGATGACCTTAGCTTTGTCATATCACTCGTGCACTCAACGTGAGACAAGAACATCAGCAACCCCTTCGTCATTCTTCACATTCTCTCTCTCTCTCTTTCCCATTCATTTTATACCTTGACTTTAAAGGATTAAATTCCAAGTCCCTACTACTCAGAGAATGGCTTCTCCAACACTGAGTTTATGGCCTCAAAAGCCTACAATAGTGATGTTCCTTATATGCATTTCATTTTCATATTCAGTTGAAGAAGCCATAACATCTTCTAAGAAGTTAGACCAACCAGTGTTTCCCCCACCAGCAGACACTGAAATCAAGTGTGGATCATGTCCTTGTGGAGACACCTGTGGTGAGCAATTTCCACCACCTCCACCGTCTCTTCCACCTCCTTGTCTATCGCCACCTCCACCACTACCATCACCACCGCCACCATCACCGCCGCCGCCTCCTAAGTTTCCCTCTTGTCCACAGAATTGCAACCCCTTGCCACCACCCCCACCAAGATTCATATATGTGCCTGTGCCAGGTGTACCTAAACCATATACTTGGGTATATTATTACTCTGGTGCTGAAAACAGAGATGTGGGGCTGCTTGTTTTGGCTGGTTTGGGTGGACTCTCAATGGCAATCCTACTCTTTGATGACATCATGAAGCTAAAGTTGTATTTCTGAAAATAAGTTTAGTCTAAAAGTTTGATTTTCTTCCATATTCTTGTTCAGATTATTTTTTTCAATATTTAGTTTAATTCCCATGCACTTATTATGTTTTTCCAGGTATTAAGTTACAGGAAAATTGATTCTGATAATGTGATGCAAAATAATTCAAAATCTTAGCTGCAAAAATTTTACTACTCTTAACGTGTGTATTACTTTTCAGTTGATGATTTAGTTCATGCAGGATCACCAGGTTGCTATAATCTGTATGATATTCAAATTTCGGGGCATATCAACTATTTTCGTGATCTTGAAAAATATAAGTGTTTTCATATCATCATCATCATAAAGAAAAGAGTATGTACCTGGAATAAAATTTAAACCCTTTAAACTCGACGTTGTTATGTACTTGTCATTTATTAACCATGTTTCTTAATGTGCACCAATTTTCTTTTAGTAAGAAAACATGTGTTTTGAATTTGATGCAACGAAAGATTAAATTAATTAAACAGTCCCCGTTCTGAACCAATTGGAAAAAATTGATCTACAAGAAAGGGAAAAGCTATAAGAGTCTCTTTGGTGATTGGTTTTGATGCTCCAGTTCATATATGTGTAAATTGCCCGAGATGGCCAAAACGGTAGTTGCTAAAATCAGATTTTTAATCTTCCTTTCCCTCTGTCCTTTTTCGTTTCCTTTTTTTATTTTTATTTGTACGTCCATTTCCCACCCTGTTATAGCATGTTTGTTTTTCATGGCTTGTATTTCGATTCTCATTAAAGAGAAGCTAATATAAAACATGTTTGTAGTTCCTTCCTCCGTCACTAAGCAGATGAAAATGAAAGTTCGAAAAACACTAATTAAAACATTGCCAATCTAAAATACTGGTTTCCTCGCCTTATTTAGCATCGAAAGTGGAAGTTTAATGTTATTCAGGTGGCTCGATAGTAGAAATATGGTCCAGGTCTTTCATTTGAATAATTAATCACTTTTCCAATGCTATGATTTTTAAATTAGGATACGTATCAACTAATGAAATGAGAATGAGCTGAAGGGAATTTGCCTTCACATACAATAATCATTATACAGAAAAATTTGTCAAATTCCAAGTATCCCATTTACTCACATATATATAAGAATTTTGTTAACGTATATTCCTTTATTTTTTAATTAAAATATATTAACAAATTACACATTAAATATTTTAAAAAAACCATAATCATAATTTGTTATTATATTAAACCCTAAATACAAGTATACCTGTTTATACATATATACATATGGGATGGGGGGGGGGGGGGGGGGGGGGGGGGGGGGGGGGGGGGGGGAGGGGGAAGGGAAAAAAAGAAAAAAAATAGGTTTTTTTTTTGAGTAAAGAAGG
>JAMLFT010002999.1:2837-16374 GCA_026544285.1 Pachyrhizus erosus | reverse complement strand
TTCTAGATAAATTTTTAAAGTTTCAGCCACTTTACAAACTTTATTTTTCATTGTAAAAACAGAGTGGTATTCCAGTCAAAGAAACAATTAATCATATCACATTTTACACCAACTAATAAATAGTTTCTAGCCACACATTCATCACAAAATATTTGTACAAGTTTCTCACATCATTATAAGCATTTGTAATGAATATATAGATCGGAAAAACACAAGATAACATTTAGGACTTCATTTATTTGATGTGCTGTCATATATATATATATATATATATATATATATATATATCCAAAAATCATCATATAAAACTAGTCAATCAGGCAATAATTAAGGGGTTCATTCCTTGCATATCATAGATGAAAAATAGACTAGAATAAGTTAGGAAAACTTATCCTTACCTAAGAGAAGACTCAAGAAATTTTCTACACAAACTTCGTGGGTTGTTGGTGTTTTTTCAACATCAACCAGTTGTAGTTTCCTCCTTTGTTCGGCTACCACGTGAGCTATGAAAGCTTGGGAGGTTCACCCACTTCAAGAGGATAGGTAGAAGGGTTGAGGGGTGAGTATGGCAGCTGCCAAACAATAGAAAAATTTTGTTCTAAGGGGAAGAAAGAAGTTTGACAGTGCAAGGGAGAGAATGAGAATCCAGTTGCATTGTGGGTCCTTTTATAGGACTCATACTAGGTCAAAATTAATGTAATTAAGTTATTAAGGTCCCTAATCAAGACTCTAAGTAGTCACCCAAGCTTAAGGGAGGTTTATAACCCAATTTTCCTATAAATGAGTCTTGAAATCACTATCTAGTGCATTAGCTTAATTCATCATTAAATAACTTGAAATACTTTTTTTTTTGTTTTTTTTGGTTAAATATTATTTCTCAAATAATTAATAAATAAAATATCAATTATTTCAAATTATTTAATTATTTATTCTTTAAAAATTGAGGATGTTACATATTCTAAAGCAATAAAGACACAAATGCATCCAACTTAGTAGAGATGATGTGAAATAATTACAAATAATATTTCAAGAAGAAATGTACAAGATTCAAACATATGAGAACTTAGAGTCGATTTCATAAAGACTTGACATGTGTATGTAACTTCTTTAAGTTTTCATGCATTTGTATATATATAGTTTTGAGAAGAGATGTTCATTGTGATACAATGTTTCTCTTTCTTCTTCTCATTTTGATGTACATTGAATACATGACTTTACTTTACATCTTTGTTATGTAGATGTTCAGTTTCTATTATAGGAGAGAGAAAACTTGTCTTCTATCTTTTCCTCTTTTTGCTTTGAGTTTTGGAAAATTAATTACTCTTTTGAGCATTCCTACTTGAAAGTTTAATGGTCATTTGATTTGAAATTCTACCTATCTTCATCATGTCTATTGTTTTTCATGAAATGCTTTATTTGAATATTTACATTAGAATAACAATATGGATAAAAACAAAGATAAACTAGTATAACAATTATTCTAGGCTTTCAAAATACAAAGATATTAGACTTAAGTAAACATGTAAGTATAAAATCAAATTTGGTGTTACTTAAGAATGTATTTTGATTTAGGATGTATTTAAAAATCATACATATGGGATGTATAATTTTCGTGAAAACTTTGTTTGATGTATATTTATTGAAAATATCATTTGAACATATCTAGCATTTTAACACTTAGGACGCTTAGCTTATTTCGCATTTGAACTATATGTCTGAGTTAAAAGTTACTACCTTTTTATATGTTGAAGACATACTTTTGTCATCATATTCATCAAATTATTAGTACTTATCAAATTATATTATTAATTTTTTATATTTAAATCATAGATTTTTTAGGAGCTAGGCATTCATTGACGTCTTTGATTTTAATAAATTATTTTTTTTGGAATTGTAAACTTTTAAAAATAGTTATAATTGTTTTATTTAAAATATGAATAGTAAATATTTAACAATTAAAATCAAATTTATTAATATTAGTTATTTAAAAATTTTAATTTTAATTTTTAAACATTTTAAAAAAGTAGTTAATGCTTTCTTGAAAGTGAAAATAGTTTTAGATAACATTAATAATTATAAATTTATTAATTTAAATTATTTAAAAATTATTATAAATGCCTTCTTAAAATTAGAAATTTTGAAAATGTCATACATGCTTTTTTGAAATTGGTAATTCTTGGAATTAAATAGTTAAATTAATGTTTATTAATTTTAATTATTTAAACATTTTTGCTTCATTATTTAATAATTTAATAAGTTTAATGTTTTTAATAGTTTTTTATTTATTATTTTAATAATTCAATATAATTTTTATGTCTATATTTTCAACTTAAATATATTTTAAACTGATTTAGATATTAGTTAAATTTTAAATAAAGTACATTCCCAAGTACTTAATAAAATAAAAATCAATTAAAGGCAAATCATAATAAATACATAAATGATAATACTAAATATTTTGACTAAATTAATGAAACATATTTTAAAGGCATAATGGAATGAGATATAAATTTCTTAAAAAATATTAAAATTTTATAATTTTTTAAATTAAAGTGAATTTGTGGTAATTAATGAGTGTAATTTTTAATTATCTATTATGTACATGTATGTTTTAAAAATAAATTAGATAATTATTGAATATTATAAATGTACAAAAGATAATACTATATATTATTATTAAATTGATGCAAAATATTTTTAAAACATAATGAAATGAAGTATAATTTTTGTAATAAATATAGAATTGAGGAGAGTTTGTCAATATTAATGGATGTGATTTTTAATTATCTTTAATATATCTTTTAAAAGTAAAGTAAATAATTATTTGATAATTTAGTAGTATGTTTTAATATATGAAAAGATAATAATTTTTTAATAATTTTTAATTCAATCATAATGAAAATTTTAAATGTTTAATTTTTTATTTTTAACTTTGGATATAAATTATCTTTCAAAATGTTAAAAAAATATCTTTTTCACTCATAATTTATCTATGTATCACATCAGATTAGATTTAACAAAAATTAATGTGATATTTGATATAAATTATACTAACAACTAATCATTGAAATATATAGTTTAAATTATATATTTTTTAATTTCCTTGCTAATTTTATTATGAATATATTAATAGAATATTAAATTAGCGGACTCCAAAATATGGGTTTTAATAGGATAATTCGTGAGAATTTTAGTCAATATTATTTTTCTTATTTTCATATGACTTTTGTTATATAATTTAATTTTTTGATAAAAAATTTTTATTTTATGAAATTTATAGTTGTATTTGAATATATACACATTCAGTTCTCATCTATTTTTCCCAATTAAGAAAGAAGTTTATATTTTATTAATATGTTATTTTTCTATAGAAATGTAATAAGCTAATTTTTATTGAGAAAATTTTAATTTATCTTAGATATTTTTTCAACAATTAAAATTAACAAAATTATTAATATATTTTTTTACACTTACAAAAGATTACTTCATAATATTCATCCGTATATCGCAGGATCAACGCTCTAATTGATTTATTATTTAAAAGGATATTTTAGTTAGCTCCTAAATAGGTTATTTTTTCAAGAGTGAGTTTTTTTTTTTAGAACATGAATAAATGATAAAACAAAATTGCTTGTGTTGAAAATAACAAATTGATACCTTAACTTGTTTGAAAAATACAATCATTCTATATATTATGAAGTAAAAGAGGTAAGTATTGTGTTTTTGTCAAATGATTTCAATTATTATATAATTTATACAATTATAACTTGTATGTTTGCTTGGCTTACATATAGATATTTAAAAAATTTGAACCCTCTTACTTTCTTATAACATTTTCTAAATACTACTTGAATTAATCGTTATTGCTTATTGTTATTTTTTTCATTTCTACTCTCAATACACTCTAATATAATTGTTCATTTACTGCCTACTTTAATATTACACCATTATTTTAATTCTTTTATTTTTTTTGTAAAATATTGGATCTTTAAAGAGAAATGCCGGGTTCAAAATTAACTAAAAATAATTTAACAATTTAACTTTCAGTTAACAGGTAAAAATTAACTTTAACTTTTAATTAATTTATTAATTGTTTTTGCTAAATATAGCCTAATAATAACCAAAAGAAGTCAATATAACTATCTCTACTATAAAAATATATTAAAGCTGGTTCCTAAACTTTTAAAATAAAAATTGCTAATCAAACTTACCTTAATCATGCCAAGAGGACTCCCAAACCAGTTTTGGGTCAAGGGAGTTTGTTTTATACACCTGTATTGTAGTGGAATTACTATTGTCATTATTGGCTTATTCTATTGGCTCTTTGTTGTGAAGACTTGGTTCAATTATAATAAATAAATATTCCTGGCTTATTCTTTCGGTTTTATTGTAAGGTATGGTATTTTGATAAGCAATAAATAAATAAGTTGTAATCATGGTGATCACATACTATTTGGGATTTTTGCAATTTCTCTAGTTTGACGTGTATTATGCTTAAAAAAATGTGAACTGTGAAGCTGCTTCTTATCCTTGGTTGAATCTTTTTGAGATTTTAGTAATCGTTCATTGACAAGTATCCAAGACTTTCATAGTCTTTTATTATTTTTAATTGGGACATTTGATTGACAATTGTTCAATAACGACATATAAAGGATAATTATCAAAACATTCAAGAACTTAATGGTAACTTTTAAAGGGTCATCAGTTAATAAGTTTCAAGAGTTACATTTTTTTTTAAAAATTAATACATATTAAAAATTGTTATCTTATATAAAAAAACTTATAAAAATATAGTTAAGATGCATAATATATATATAAAAGAAAGAGATTCAATGGCGTTAATAAAATTTGCATTAATTATTATATTATTTAATAATTTTATATAATATGTGAATTTGATAAATTTAATTATTGAATTATAATTATAAATTATTTTGATATGTCAAATTTCATAAAAAAAAATTAAATATTAATAAAAAAAGTTATAAAATGATTTGTATTTTACTATCTTTTTAAATGTAAGATTTTTTTTTTTATAAATTTTGTTCATTCCATTTTATAAGACTTTTTTTAAGTTATTTATTGCATTAATTATTATTATTTTCATCAAAATATTTTTAATTAATTTATAAAAAACATTATATTAATAAGATAAATTTATTTTCTATTTTTTATGATAATTGGAGAAGACAGATAACACACATGAATTAATTAGATAAAAATTAATTAAAAAAAGTGAAATAATGAGTCCTAATAAATTTAAGGATAATTTTAAAAAATTAATTTAAGTTATTAACGAATTTAATATCTCAACCAAATTAACTAATTTTTTTAAATGATGTGAATTAGTTATAAAAAATTGTATTTAAGGACAGATGTAGTAATATATTTTAAAAAGTATATGGTATGTTAATTTTGATATATATAAAGGAAATATTAAATAATTTTTTATTAATATAAAATTTAGTATCACTTTTTTTAATAATTTAATCAATTTAAATTCTCATATGATAAAAATTTTAAACTATACATGTGTTTTTTGAAATAGTGAAATATGATAAAAGTTTATGAATGTTTATATGAAGAGATTAGAATTTTAAAAATAATAAATTTGAGCACACTAAGATACAAGATTTAATGAGGTTAATGAGGTTCAGTAAATTTATCTATGTTCTTAGAAGTAGAACAACTGTTTTTATTATTGATTATGCAAATACAGTTACATTAGTCATATAAAAAATAAATCACAATATAAAATTATGATATCACCTTTATATTGTATTATTGTTTCACTCTATTTCATTTTAGTATCTTTCTATTTATAAAATATGAGCCATGCATAACACACATTGAGAATAATATTTCTTTCATATGTTGGAGGCAAAGAATCAAGATAAATAGACAAATCTAGTTAAAGAGAAGTTTTAAAATAACTCAAAAAGCAATATTTCATAGTAGCAAGGAAGGTAATAAGTACATGGAAAGTTTTACGTAGTTATAGGTGGAAAGAGGTTGTAACAATGCCATTTATGCAGAATTGTATGGTAGGTTTGTGAATGCAATTGGTTAATAGATAAACTTTCTAAGTTGTAGAATAGTCAAGTCTATATACGTGCATGTTGATTCTAGGTAGACTGGTAAGGGCGGATGACAATCTGCCATACAAAAAATATTCCCCGCACTCACTTAATTTACATATTTAGAGAGAAAATATGATTAATTATATGAAATGATAAGAAAAAAGATAAAAATAAAATAAAAAGTATTAATTAAGTATTTGTATAGAATGTCCAATGAATATCACTGTTCATTGAGATATGCATTTTGTTGGGTCATGCTGCTTTTAAATTCGTGTAGTTATGATTGTAAATTAACTTGTGTCAGGTGGGTTAGTTTTGATATATAGTCATCAGAATAAATTAAATTTCTTTAGCTTATAGAAAGATAGTAATTTCAATTTACAACGATTCTTTTATATTTCCAATATATATGTTTGATACGTTTCATTATTTGTATTATAATGGAAATAATCTTGTTGAACATTCATTATTCTTAATGCAAATAATTACTCTTTGCCACGTTACCTTTCATGGTATGAAAAAAAATAAAATCAATTAGCTTATCAAGGGGAATTGTAATTAAGGTTAGTGTAAAAACTTAAGAATATGAAACGAACATTATTTGAAAGGAAATTATCTTCCAACAATTTATATGCACAAGTCATTATAAATTTTGTCACAAAAGTAATTAATAATCAAAATCATGAAATGAAACCGATTCTATATAAAAAGCACAACTTCATACCCTAATTTTACTCTAGCATATGCAAAGAGGTTTTTCCAGAAATTTACGCACATATATAACAGGCCATTAAACATTTTATCACAAAAGTAATGAAAATTATAAAACTAAGAGAAATCAACATAAGAAGCACACAACTTCATAAGCCTGTTGTCCGAAATAGATGAATTCAAAGCCTTGCTCAGAGAATTACCGTCCAACACTGACCAAGCTGTTAGTGAAGGGTAGTAATTGTAAGGAATTGTAAGTGGATTGCGCTTGGGTAACTAGAGGAGAAGGAAGAGGATTGTCATGCATATCCAGTGGAAGCACCGGCAATGGCGCTTCAAGCTGAAGAACTTTTATTACCTCTGCAGCCTTGGGCCTTTCCTTATCGTTTGGGTTAGTGCACCACAGCCCCACAACAATCAAGCTTGTCATTTGATCCACGTCAAAATCCTTGTTCAATCTCTCATCAACAACATCCAGAACATTCCCTTCCACGTATATTCGCCACACCCAATTCACAAGAGGCACATGAAACTCCCCATCATGGTATGTCCTCCTCCCACATGCAATTTCAAGACTCACAACTCCAAAACTATAGATATCTGATTCTTTGGTAGCTCTACCTTCGTTGATGTATTCTGGGGCAAGGTATCCATAAGTCCCCACCAGCCCTGTTCTCTGAGTCCTCAACCTTGGATCCACTAACTTCGCCATCCCAAAATCACCAAGCTTGGTGCTAAAATCCGTGTCCAATAACACATTAGCTGACTTAATATCTCTGTGAAGAACACGTTGTTCCGCATCCTCATGAAGATAACGGAGGGCCAAAGCCACCCCTAATGCTACCTTGTACCTGTGAAGAGAATAGAGAATTAAGAATAATGGTATTGGTCATGAATGTTTAATTTCAATAGCATAAGCTAACTCCATTACAAGAGACAAAAGAGGAATATATATAAATATATAAAGCAAAAAGGCTAAGAAGAAAATAATGGTGGTTCTATTTGGATAAGCTTTCTTGTAACCACTTATATAAAAAAAATAAGCTTCTCTCCTAAGTTCAAGAATTAGATTATGCCCAAGTTAAAATCTGTCTTTGTAGTTTCTACTAGATCTGCACTTGCCAGTATCGTGTCACCAAACACACAGTATACCACCCACGAGGGATAATAAATAATAAAAAACATATAAGAACATAAAAGCTAAGTTATCTAACTTACCTAATATCCCAGGCCAAAGTTTTTTTGTCCCCAAAGAGATGAGTGTCGAGGCTTCCATTAGGCATGTACTCAAAAACCAACAGAAACTCTCCTTGCTCGTGGCACCACCCAATGAACTGCACCAAGTTTTTATGTATAAGACGGCTTATAATCCTAACTTCGTTGATGAAAACTCTCTCTGAATTTTCGAAGTTAGTGAAAATCTTTTTCACGGCAACGACCCTTCCTAAATGACTCAAAACCCCTTTGTAAACCTGTCCAGAGCCACCTCGTCCAAGCCTTGCATCATCCGCGAACCCTTTGGTAGCTACAACTAGTTCTTTGTAATCAAATCTTCTAGGTATAGTTGCTCTATCCAAATCAAACCTAGCCGAGGTGGCTCCACGTTCATCATTATCCCTATAACCCTCACCCCTTATCTTCTTCATGATTATTACCCAAACTACAACATTCACGGCCACGGCCACCAAAACCAATGGACACGTCACCACAACAACCAGCACAAATTTGCTCAACCCCTTTCCCTGCTTCACTACATTATTATTATTCGAAGCAGTGGAAGAATGTAACGTTGAACTGAACTCCCAAGAATGAATAATGTTTCGTTCAAAATGTTCGCCAGTTGAAGCTGAGAACCCAACATCCACCCACTCGGGTAGAATTTCCATGAGGTCAATACGATAAGAAAGTGAAGAATTGGAATTTCGCGTTGCAGTTCCATTGAAGGACCAAGACACAAAGAGGGTCTTGTCGGAAGCAGTGTAGGTTATCAAAACGTTACATCTGTTTCCAAGGTTTTTGTCGATGTCAAACTCAGCACCAGTCAGGGATAAAAGAGAGTTATCGTCTATACCAACGTGCTGAAAAGGAGGGTCATATGTGTCATTAACTGTGTCAAACTCAACCATGAACACGTGGTTATGGGGAATGAAGAGATTGGAGGTGACGTTCAAAAGTGCAAAAGTGCCACCGGCTGCGTTTGTAGGAATCTGGTAGCCATGAGGGGCTATGTAGAATGCAAAACCATCAGCGTAGGGGCCGTCGGTGACTCTGTCAATAGTGAAAGTGAAGCGCGTGGAGAAGTCGGTTAAAACACCTGAACGTGCGTCCCACAGGTGCAGAGGTTGCCCGTACAATGCTCTCCCAACGCGGAAAAGATAGCTCACTATGTTGAGGTCTATGGACCCATCGTTGTTTACTTTGCCATCACCTTGGTATGCCATGTTTTTTGCACTCTCGGAGTTGTTGAAGTTTGTTATGTTGAAATTCAGTGACTCAGCTGTTTTAAGTGCAGAAGAAAAGACCAACAACAGAAGAAACATTGCTATCACCATCTCTAGTGATCTCGGTGGCTGTTTATTTCTCCCATTATTGTTTGATATAGCTAAGAAATTCATATAAATAACCAAAGTAGTGCTGAGAGAAAGGAAAGTAGTAAAGTAGAATCGTTTTGACGAGTGATTAATTATGGTTGCTCGAAATTGGTCGATCGAGCTTCTTGTTTAAATAAAAGCTAAGTGAAGTTTTAGTAATTGAGACTTTTTATATTTTTAATTGTTCTTCGCAGTGTATATATGCTTGCGTCCCAAATACTGCAAATGTCGTGCACGGCGTTAATTACGTTAATTAAATGATACCTTAGTCAAGTGTAATGAAGAAGAAACTTCATAACTAGATAATTAGTCAATTATTTTGGTTTACATGGTATGGTCATTCACATCTTATTTATTATAATTGAGTCAAGTCTTCCCAGCATAGATCCAGTAGAATTAAGCCAAGAATCGTTGCTTATTCCGCTACAATGCAGGCGTATAAAACAAGCTCCCTTAACAAAAACTGGTAACTGGGTCCCCGGCAAGGCAAGGCTTGTTTGATAAGTTATTTTAAATTGTGCGAACCATTCAACATAGAGGAATTAATTTAAGCAAGATACTTTTCGTCTAGTAACAAATACTATTATTTTTAATACAGATAATTACATAGACTTTTTTAGTTATTTTTAGGCTATATTTAGTAAACATAACTAAAAAATTAATTTCTAGTTGAAAGCTAAAAATAGGAATGTTAAAATGAGTTAATCCAATCCAAATCCTCCTTCAATCTGTAAAAAAACAGGTTACATTGGATTGCATCCCTTTTGACATTGGGCTAATAATCTAAACTCAACCAAATCTTAATTAGTAAGTTAAGAATAAACTTGGATTGAATTATAAAAAATATTAAAAAGATTATAAAAATATTAATAACTCATTAATAAACAAATAATACAATATTTTAAACATAACATCACAATCACAAAAATATTATTCACTTACTAAATTATCTTAGTATAATTACTCTTCAAAAGTTATTATTATGAGTTACTAACATATAGAATAAGGTAAGAAAATAACATGAAAGACACAATAGTTTGAAAAACATTAATTCAATAAAACAATATTTAACCAATTATTTCTTAAAGAAACTTTTTCGATGAGCTAAAGGAATATATATATATATATATATATATATATCTTAGTGTTGTCAAATAACTGTTATGGCGCCACCATAATGATATGGCGTGGTGGATTTGAGAGTCATCACCATTCACCATCTGCTAAATGGGAATATATGGCGGCTGTCGTGGTAGATATATCGTCATTTCTTTTTAATTTTAGAAAAAGATTTCGGGTTGTGGGTTGGCCCATTTAAAAAAACTCAATTTGAAACACATTTCAAAGAAAGAACCCTGTTGCAAGCGCGAAACTGAGAAGGAATCGTAGCTATGAATCTACAATTGTGAATCACCTTGTCAACTTACTCACTTCGTCAACTCATCTACGGAAACAACTCAATTCAACGACCTGAACCACAGTGGCTTGAGCTACTGTCTAAAATTCTAGCGAATCTTTTAGCGATCCTAAAAAGAAGTTTTTTTTTTTTTTTTCTTCTTGATCTTTTTTTCTTCCTCATCTATTTTTCACTTTTTCTCTCCTTTTCTCCACTTTTCAAATGTTATCCTTTTTCTCTCTCTTTTTTCTTCAATTATTTGTTGGTTGTTTATTGTTAGGTTATAAAACGAATCAGACCCCTAAAAATGCTTTGATACTATAAATAATATATAAGTTCCATCGTCTAAGATTGACAAACAATTTGTCTAAAATTTACTTAAACAAATTGTTTGTTCATCGTCTAAAAACAATATCATTTGTATTATCTATCTATGCATCATTTGATTGTTTATTACTTTGAATAACTTGAACATTTATTTCATCTATAGTTATTATATAAGAATGTTCTTATTGTATTGTAGAGAATGTTTCAAAATACAAAGAATAAGTAATCCTGAAGTGTATTAAAAAATACTTTTTGTCACCAATAATGTTGTATCCTATTGTAATTAGAATTTGCAGAACACACGATTTGGACTATTGAAGCCTAAGAGGAGCTTACAAAAGGAAATAAGTAAGTTGCTCTATAAAAGATTAGGTGATTAATTGGTGAAAAATAATTAATAAAATTTTTAATATTGATTTAGTAGAACTTTGTGCTTTTCCAAAAACTAGATGTAGCCTCAGTGGGAGGGATGAACCCGTATAAAAATTTGTTATGTTCTTATTCTTTCTTGCTTATATTAACAAGGTAAATTGTTGGTTTTTATGAAAAAATTTTCAAACCACTTGTTTTCTTTGTTGTTTTCTTTCAAAACCTTTTTAGAAAACTTCAAACAATCTAAGTCTCTTTAGATTTGCATTGTTTTACGAAAAAGTTATGAAAACACAATTTAATCTCCCTTCTGGTGTTTTTTTATGTACTTCACATTTATATAATTTCAAAATCAATTCTTTATTTTTTCTATTTTAGAATTTTTGAAGGCGCTCTATTTTTTTAATTTTTGAATTTATTTTATCCAAAGTATAGTTCTCTATTTCTTTCAATTGTTTGTTTATAGAATTTCAAAATAAACTCTTTGTTTTATTTCTTATTTCAAAATTCCGATTCTATAATAAGATAATGTTAGTCACCCATAACCAAAGTAATGCATCCTCAATCTCTGTTACTAAGAGTAACAAGTTAGACTTAGGATGGAAACACTACATAAATGTTAAAGAAAATGACATAAATGAGATATTTTGTAATCAACACAAAAAGATTTTGAAAGGAAGAATTACAAGAGGAAAACAACATTTAATTGGAAAGAAGGGAAATGTTGCATTTTACCTAAGTTGTCCAAAACAAGTTAGAGATGAGTTATGGGAAATTGAAAGAAAAAAAATATGAAGATGAAAGAGAGTAAAGACATTTGAAGTGTGATGCAAGTTGAAGGTGAAAAAGATTTAAAGGAAAAATTTAGAGTTAAAAGTTGCATTGTCTCCTACTATTGCTAAGGGGAGGAGCAGTACTTGGAAGGGACCCATTAACCTCTTTACATAATAAGAATTTACAACTTCAAAGAACTAAAAGGAAAATTCAATCAAACAAATACAAGAGAGGTTTATGACAAAAAAATCTACAAAAAGGGTCCACCAATCTATAACACGACTTTGATACCAAGTTGGGTTATCTTTCAACATGATCAAATTGCAAAGATTTTGGACATGCTTCACAAGATTGGACATTATGGAATACATTTATGACCTCCAAGCTATCATGGCATAAGATTTTCACTATTCCAAAAAGAAATGGAGTACATTGATGATTTAATGAAGGTTCAAAAGGAACAATGAGTAACTTTTGGGTGCTCCATAATGTTAGATGCTTGGATAGATAAGAAGCAAAGAATATAATTAACTATTCTTCCAAGACACTGTTCATCAAGTTCGTTCATGGCTCTAACTTTGTGAAGATTAGAAACAAGTAATTTAAGATAGTTGATTCTATTATAGAGGAGATTGGAGGAGAAAAAGTTGTCCTTATTATAACTAACAATGGGAGTAACTATGTTCTTGCTGATAAGAAATTGGGGGAAAAAGGACCCACAATTTATTGGACTCCTTGTGCAATATATTGCATAGACTTAATGTTAGAAGACATTAGGAAGCTTCCCAATATAAATAAGATAATTCAGTGAGATATCTCTTTTGTTGTCTTTATTTATAATCATTCAAGCACTTTAAGTTTGTTGAGGTTCTTTACAAACAAAAAGGAGTTAATAAGGCATGTAATCACTTGATTTGCAACATCTTATCTTTCCTTGGAAAGAATTCACCAAGAGAAAATGAATCTTAGAAAGATGTTTATCTCAAAAAAGTGGAATACAAAAAAGTTGTCAAAGGAGGCAAAGGGACTAGAAGAAACTAAAATTGTATTAATGCCAAATTTTTGGAATAATGTGGTTTATATTCTCAAAGTCATGACTCTTTTTGTAAAATGCTTCAGCTTGTTCATAGTGAAAAAAAACTAGTCATGGACTATATATATAAAGCAATGGACAAGGAAAAAAGAGTTATTATGAAGTCTTTTAAGAATGAGAACAAATATAAGTATGTGTTTGAAATCATTGATAAAAGATGAGAAATTCAACTTCATTGACCATTACATATGGTTGC
>JAMLFT010002998.1:0-23319 GCA_026544285.1 Pachyrhizus erosus | reverse complement strand
AAAAATTATTTTTATTTTTTATCAATAATATTTTTAATTTTTTTATATAAAAAAGTTTATTAATATTGATTTGTATTTATCTTTATTTATTAATTAATTAAAAAATGTTGTTAGCATAAGATAATAATTTTCATTTTTCTAACTAAATTAAGAGTATAAAGTCATTTTCTAATTAAGTAATTATTATATTTAAAATTAATTATAATTAATATTAAATATAAATAAATAATAAAATAATATTGCTGAAAACATAAATTAATTATCATCATGTATCGTGAATTATGAAGATAAGATCTTATTTTATATAATATGATAAAATATTTTTATATATTAATTTAATGGGTCATATCAAATAAGCTTGTAATATTATTCTATAATAGAGAATATACTGATCATTTTCTAATTAAATAAAAAATATTTTATGTCATTGAATTTAGTATTATGTTGGTAATTTAAATCAAGGTCAACATAATATATCTATTTTTTATAATTCTTTTAATTTTAAATTTGAATATTTTTTATTTAAAATGATTTTTAACTCATCTCACACATTTAATTTATTTTTAATATTTTTATTTTAATTAAAATGACATAATTAATATAAAGGATTAAAAAAACATACGAGAGTTGAATATTATATGTGATTTTTATAAGTTTTTTGTAAACTCTTTAAAAAAAATATAAAAAGATGAAAAATAGTTTTGCAAATTTGGGCATATAAAGTGTAAAGGATAAATACAATACTGAAAAAATTTGATATGAGTTTGCTTCAACTCTTTAGTTACGTCTGGTTATCCTTCAACATGAGAATTTTCATTAATCAAAAACTTGATTATAATACAAGTATTGACTTTATCACTGCTAACTATATATAAATATTCTCATAATTACTTCTACCTTCTCCACCCAAGTATTCTTTTATTGTCACTTGTGGTTATAACACATAATTAACTAATTAAGTTATCTTAAGTATTATTTTATACTAAGTCATTCTTAACTTTCATAGATATATACACGATACAAAAACTCACCGCATGAGAGTTTATTGTAAATTACAATTTAGTAAAGTTAAAGGTATGAAAAATTTATAAACCAAAATTTCAATAAGATATTTAAGAATTCAAGATATATGAGAACTTAAAATAGATTTCGTTCAAATGTTCATATTTTACTAACTCCTTCAATGTTTTAATGCAATGACATTTATAGGCAAAGATAAATTTTGTCCATTGTGTATTAAATGTATACTGTAACTTGTTGTCATGGGATAAATAATATAATTGTCCTTTGTTTTTTTTTTGTTTTATGTGTTTTGACAAATTAATTACTCTTTAAGTATTTATACTTCAATTTTTCTTTTAATGACAACTTTAGAGTTCGACAATCCTTATGATATGGAAGTTTGTTTATTTTCATAATACATGTTATTTTTTTATTAAATATTCATTTGATGTTAAACATTAGAGAAGTAATAAGGATATAGTTAGAAATAAACTGTGATTTTAGTAATTTGATTTTTTTAATCCTTTAAACTGGTTGAACGAATTGACCCATTCAAGATAAATAAAAAATAAAAAAAATCTATTTTCTTTGCAAAAACATGTTCTAATAAATTTTATTTACAAATTATTCTAATAAAACAAAACAAAATTTATTGAAATAGTATTTTTTTTAGATAAATAAAAATTACATTAAAATAATAATAAAAAGTTTGTGTTGTGGATGAATAAGAGGGGTGATTTTTTTATATAGATGTCACATTTTCATTTTATTAATTAATATAATAATTAAAATATATTAAAGTATGATATTAAAAATAATAGAATAAATAGTATAAATATGAATAAAAAAATTGTGTAATGTAAAAATTGTAAAAAATAATAAAAATAAAATAAGTATATAATCTATAATATCAATATCTTGAAACATATAATGCTAAAATAATAAAATAAATATTATAAATAATATAATGCTTAAAATAAATAATTTAATATAAAAATATTTTTAAAAAAAATTATTATAATAATTATAAAAAGATAAAAATAAAAAAAAATCTTACCTTATATAAAAAAGATAAAAATAATTAAACTCCATTTTATAAGTAAAAGAAGAAAAATCAATTATAAGAATTTGTAATTTAATAACAATATAATTAAGTAATTAATTAATTACTTGCTCATTAATTTAAAACGAAAGGAAGAAACACATTAAGTAAAGATTCTATAATTAAATTATCATAATAAAAAATTTAAATAAGAAGTTGATTTCAAAAAGTTGACTTACAGAAAACTATTATGCGACCTTGTCCATGGACAACTAAAATATAATACAAATATGCATCTTTATCTTCTTCTGTGCATCTGCAAAAAATAATCAATGCTAAATCATCAAACAAAAATTACATTTATGCCATTAAACCTGGGGTCATGGAGAAGTATATTGGAATTTAGCAAGAATGCTCATCAATAAAGTAAAACATTATTTACACAAGGAAAAATAAATAGCAAGTGGCTTAGGTTGTGTAACCCGACACAATAGTAGGCATAAAAAAATAACATAACATGAAATTCAAATAGCAATTTCAGTCAAAAGTTATTATATCCTTAAAAAAATATGTACTTTCTAAAACATGAGATGTGGTTCTTTTAGATATGAGTTTACATACTCCTCAAACTTTGAATTCTTATAAGGAGTACAAAATATGGAATTCTTGATAATTTGTTGATTTTTTAATTGAAGAAAGGACAAAACAATAGAATAAGATTTTGTTTCATCTTTTTTTTCAGCCATGAAATCCTCTGTTTGAGCTACTACTTTTGTAAATACTTCGTTAAAACAATCACAACTAAATTTTCAGAATTTAGCTTCTCCAAAATTATATTAAAAGGATAAAATATAATTGTAATAATTGCTAAAAAAATTCAAGTTGAGATTTTAATAATTTCAAAATTATATATATATATATATATATTAATCACAATCTTAAATGTTAATTTTCTAATATAACTTCTTGACGTGGAATATTTATAATATCAACCACCTATGAAAATATTTTTTTATCTAAAACTTTAATTAGAAAATTTTCTTTTATTAGTAAATTTTTTTTTAATCTAACTAAATAACTTAAATCACTTTACAATCGCATTGTCCATAATTAAGTGAATCCATTAATAATAATAATAATAATAACTTCAAACAAAATAAAATAACACTGCTCTTAAAATGTTAACTGCATAAAAGATAATCTATCAAGCATAATGTACTTTTATATCCAAAGGGATGAAAGCAACCTAACAGCACAACACTAATGGATCTTCACACCAGAAAACACAGTAATTGAAATTCCCAAAAAAGTGCTCCAAAACTGCTTATTTTTCATTCTTAAAGTAATTATGGGCCAGAGAAGCATGCAAATTCTTCTTTCACTTTAAAATTCCCCACTGGATTCTTTCCATCCACCATAGCTCTCTTCAGGTGCAGCATAACCCTGCTCATCATTTTTCTGCAACCACAAGTTAATGGTATATTATTTGAATAGAGAAAAAACCAGGCATCAAAACATGAAGAGAAATAATGGAAAAAATAGATTCCAGCATTACCTCTGCAGTAAAAGTGAGAGCCACCTTAATCTCTCCACAATATTCTTCGTCCTTTACAACCTTGTAAGCAGTTTCAGGAAGGCTACCCGCTTCAAACAGAGGATCTAAATGAATGCTGCAGGATGCAGATAGAAATGGATGCATATTAGTATGCCAAAAGTGCAAATGCAACCCTACCTTTTGTATCAGGAACAATTACTCATGTCATGAAAATGCAAAATGAAATATCAAGTAGAAAAAAAAAACCATAGAAAACCAGTCACTGGCTCACTGCCACTAGCTAGGAAGAAAATTTGCAATTTTTGTTAGTTCATTAAAAATGCAGAATTTAGATTAGAGGAATGTTACCAATATATTCTTTATTATTAGTTAAAATTTATTGAAAATTATAAAAGTATAAATGACAGATTTATCAAATCTTATGATTATCAATAAATGTCAAATAATAATAATTAGTGGGTTAAAAAGTGTGTTACTAGTATTTTTGTTTTTGTAGATTATATTAAATTAGATAAAACTATGATCAAGTTTCTTGTATCTTTACCTTCTAGTTCTTCTATCAAATGATATAATATGAATGTTTTCTTAAAATTCTACAGAAAATATACGATATAGGCTATTTAATATTATAAAGAACATTTATTTGATGGTAAAAGATATAAGGAGCTTGATCTAAGTTTTATCCTATTACTCTCCTCTCTTGAACTCAATCCTATCTCCAATGAAATTTGGCTAAAACAGCAAGCAGAATGTGAAAGTTAAAGAAGAATTCAACTCACGTTGCCTCGCCAAGAGAATCATCTTGACTAAAGTTGTCTTTATCCATTATCTTGAGATTAAGTTCAGATGCACTGTCAGAGACAGTGAAAAGAAAGCTCTCATTCCATTGTGGCTTGGATCCAGCATCTGGTATTCATAACACTAATCAATTCAAGCCCCCAGAGATAAAAGGCTACATAAATAAGCAAATATATGTGTGTGTGTGTGTGTGTGTGTGTGTGTATTTTAATGAAGCAAGTAGGTAGTTAAGTTGGCCAGAAATGCACCTTCTTGCACAGTGCTCTTTTTCTCCTGTGCCCTGTATGTGAGAATCACATAAGGATCTATGCTGGCTGCTCAATGAGAACAGAATTAGACAATTAAAGGATAATCTATCTTAATCAGTTGGAATAGTTAATGCCCATAAGCCAGATTAAAGAAAAAGGTGAATTGATTCTAATGTTAAATTTGAAAATAAGATGGACTCAACTAACATAGATATATGAACCAAACAAATTCAGTTCTTCTAAAGTGAGTAAGAATAAAGTAAGTAATCAGTGTGGTTGATGAGAAAATCAACTGTTTGATATTCAAACACATTGGTAGTCTTTTATGCATACTAAGCGTTG
This sequence comes from Pachyrhizus erosus, assembly GCA_026544285.1. NCBI lineage: Eukaryota > Viridiplantae > Streptophyta > Magnoliopsida > Fabales > Fabaceae > Pachyrhizus > Pachyrhizus erosus. The sequence continues at coordinate 18,332 of JAMLFT010002998.1, read as the reverse complement.
ATTTTCTCGTCAACTACTAAAATTACTTACTTGATCCTCTAAAGTGATCTGCTCACTTTAGACCCGATCCAAACAGAACATATCAAAAGATCAGACCAGCATAAGATGAGCTATTTGTAGTTTAATCTGAAAATAGGAGATTTAATTGACACAGACTTAAAACAGCAAAGATCTAAATCAAGCCATCTTAAAGTTAGAGAATTCTGAATTTCTGATGCTTCTAAAAGTTGAAAATCAAACTTTCTGATCCACAGTTTCATGCAAAAATCTCTATGAAGAGGGAATCATTGACATACACAGTATCTGATTTTCTTATCAGCTATGCAAAGGGTATAGTGCTTACAGAGAAAATCATTATCATCGAGGCCTTTGGCGCTGATCAGAACAACTTCAAGCGTTCCACGAGGCATCTTTGAAATTGAACTTTGGACTCACTTCACAAATTCTATATGGACAGAACTATTTGACTCAGGATCCGTGCAGTCTTAAAGATGAAATAAAGGTGAAAAAAACTGTACCAGAAATGCCCGAACCAGTGAATTACCAATTGTAGCTGGATTTTGGCTGGATCCAACTTTTTCCTTTTAAACGTATGAGTGCTTTTACAAGCCTTTTCTTATTACATAAGGTTGACACCATACGAACGGTTATACAATAAATTATTAAGTGGGTTCAGAATCAACATGATTCATATAACGCTAATTAAGTATTATTAATTCTTTCTCTTAAATAGAAAAAAATAAATAAATGTGTTACATAAATATTGATAGAAGACAAAAACACGTAACTGTCCAAAAGGATCTACTAATTTATCTGATTATCCACGCTACTTAAATCATTGTAAGAAAAGGAAAAGATATTTACCTAAACGTATCTTCACAAAACCTTAAAGGTGAACTTAATTTAAGGAAAATAAGCTACACACAAACCAAGATGTTATACAATACAACTCGCATGAGAATTTGTGAGGAAATTAAGGATAAAGTCTTGCTAAGGATACCTTTTTAAGAAAATATTTTGTGAATCGAAACATACCTTAAAAGTCATATCTGAGATAACTTTTAATTAGTCATGAGTGTAAAAGATTTTACAAGAACACTAAGAAAATTAAACTCAATATTATTGCTATCTGCACAATCTGGTATACACATCGGTTTACATTATGTATAAACTTTACCACCATATCAATCTGATTACATTGTTTTTTACTCATATACACGTTGATTCTTTCACCCTTATAAATGTAGTGATATATTTGATGTTTGTATATACATCAACCATTAGCATTTAAATAGAAACTAACTCATAAACTTAAGTTGGTTTACAATGACAAGCCACCTTCCTATTGATCTCACATGGATGCAAGCTTTCAATGTGGAGTGTGGAAATGACAACAAAGAGGTCTACATGCAGGGCATGAAGGAGTGAATGTAGGAAAGTGGATTTAATTAAAATAATAAAAACAAAATATGTACTCTGACAGTTTTTGGAGCTTAAGTATATAACATATGCCAACTTCACTCCTGCTATCATTGCATATTTTACTCAAAAACTTTTTGTATAAAAATAATAAAAAGTATCAATGGAGCCCACACTTTTTTAATTGGAGCCGTTACTTATACAAACAACTGTTTTCCCATGTATGCATCATATTTTTCAATAATCGAGGTAACAAACTCCAGACATACATGCTCTAAGTTCGAATTTCATATTGTAGCAACCTTGGTGTGCTTTTATGTAATAAATAAAAAGGGAGAAAAGTTACCCAAAGATTTAAGTCGTACTGCATATTTAGATGACGAGTTTACCTTGAAATTATTAGCTGATAAAAGATTAGTGTAAGTGAAAATAAGTATATATAATATAACAATAATATTATAGTAAACACTTTCAAAATAAACTATGGTAAAATATTTATGTAATGGAAGGAAAATATCAATTTGAATTAACGTAAGAAGTGGTTTCGTAGTATAATTTAAAGGTAATTAAAAACGTGTTATTTTGAATATACATATGTAACTCATGAGTGTTTATCTTTTGTAAAGAATTTTGCCATTATTTTCGAGGGGTTAATTGAGTAAGTGAAATAGAACATCACATCTAATACGTCGAATTTTATATTTTCGTTTGGCTCTTTCTTATTGATAAATGTAAGTCTTATAGTATCGTCAAATCTTTTCTCTAAAATTTTGGATATAAAACTATAAATTTACCATTATTTGCGCATTCTTGAAGCTTAAGATGTTTGTTTTTCATATTTATTTATTTTTCTTAAATTTTGAATTAAGATACTCTTTATCTTCGAAAAATTGGCTCTTTATTTTGCGAAGCTGTTTTATTTGTCTGTTTGATAAACTGTGTTCTAAAACTGATTCTACATCTAATGCTATTTCCACTATTTATTTAGATGTCTTTATCATTTACTCTTAAATAACTCGTGAAAATCAATTTTTTTTTCAAGTGATTATGTTTCAAAAGAGGAAAGTAGTTCATCAAATTCAGTGCATATTTCAACACGTATAACTGCAAAGAGAACTTGTTTTGTCTAGAGTCGAGCAATTCAATTTGAAATTTTACTTGGATCATTTATTTGGACTTGAGTTGGACTTAATAAGAGTCCTAATATAGAGAATGAAACTGAATTAAATTGATCTTTTAATAGAAGGGTTAATTACATTTTTATTCTTAGTTTTTTTAAATTCATTTTTATTTCTTTAATAAAAATTTTAGTATTTTTTATTTTTACATTTTCTATGTCAACAATAATAATTCTTATAATTAAGTAATAATGATAACTAATGACATAATAACAATATTAACATTCCAATAACTTATTACATTGTTTAAGAGTTTAATTGGATAATATAAATAATCTTTTTTTCTAAATATTATTTTAAATTTTTTATTATATTTTTAAATATTTTTTTAATAAAATTGACTTCATCAATTATTTTAAATAAATAAAAATTTAAAAATATATTTTACTAAAAAAAATACATAATTATTTTATTCAAATTATTTATAATAATAAGTTAATAAACCATGAATGGTATTATTAGATTATAGAATTAAGATATTTAACTATATGATTAAAAAAAATTAAAAAAATTAAAAAATTAAAATAAGAATATTTATTTTTAAGGGATTAAAAATATATTTAACCTATATATATTAATGATGAATATTTTTACTAACAAGCACCCATGAAAATATTTTTTATATATAATCAAAATAATTTTAAGTACATTTTTCTCTTTATCTAAAACTTATATCAGAAATTTCTATTTTGTTATTAAGAAAATGTGACCAAATGACTTGAATCACTGTAAAATCACATTTTTCCATTGGTAAGTGAATCCATTAATAATAATAATAATTTTGAACAAAATAAAATAGCACTGCTCTTGAAATGCTAACTGCATAAAAGATCACGTATCAAGAATAATGTACTTTTATATCCGAAGGGAGGAAACTCAGGAAAGCAACCTAACAGCACAACACTATCAGATCTTTACACCAGAAAACACAATAATTGAAATTCCCAAAAAAAAAGACCCAAAACAGCTTATTTTTCATTGAAACGTAATTCGGGGCCAGGGAAGTATGTAAATACTTCTTTTCACTTTAAAATTCCCCAATCGATTATTTCCATCCCCCATAGCTCTCATCCTGTGCAGTGTAACCCTGCTCCTCATGTTTCTGCAGCCAGAAGTTAATGGTATATTATTTGATTAGAGAGAAATCCATGCATCAAAGCATGAAGAAAAATAATAGATAAAATAGATTCCAGCATTACCTCAGCTGTAGAAGTGAGAGCCACCTTAATCTCTCCACAACCTTGTAAGCAGTTTCTGGAAGGCTACCCGCTTCAAACACTGGATCTAGATGAATGCTGCAGAATGCAGATACAGATGAATGTGTATTAGGATGCCAAAAGTGCAAATGCAGCACTATCTTTTGTATCAAAAACAATTACTAATGTCATATGAAAATGCAAAATGAAATATTAAATATCATAAGAAATGCAGAATTTAGGGAGTGCTAGTATTACATTTCAATACACTCTTTCTTATCACTACTAATAGTCAGAGTTTTCTAAAATTTACAAAATCATGAGTGACACACCGCTAAATTTAGTGATTTTTAATAAACTTTAATTAATAATAGATAATACTGTGTTGATTCTTCAATCAAAGATGCCATGTGAAAGTGTTCCTAAAATTCTACAGAAAATATATGAGAGGTTATTTAATATTAGAAAGAATTAGCTGATGGTAAAAGATATAAGGAATTTGATCTAAGTTTTGTTCTATTTCTCTCCTCTCTTGAATTCAATCCAATCTCCATTGAAAATTCACTGAAAAAGCAAGCAAAATGTGAAAGTCAAAGAATTCAACTCACGTTTTCTCACCAAGAGAATCATCTTGACTAAAGTTGTCTTTATACAATATCTTTAGATTAAGTTCAGAAGCACTGCCAGAGACAGTGAAAAGAAAGCTTTCATTCCATTGTGGGTTGGATCCAGCACCTGGTATTCAAATGCAGCAATCAATTCAAGGTACCAGATGTAAAAGGGTACATAAATTAGTAAATATATAGTAAAGTTGGCCAGAAATGCACCTTCTTGCACAGTGCTCTTTTTCTCCTGTGCCCTGTATGTGAGAATCAGTTGAGGATCTATGCTGGCTGCTAATTGAGAACAGAATTGGGTCATTAGAGGATAATCTATCTTGACCAATTTGAATAGTTAATACCAGATTAAAGAAAAAGGTCAATCGAATTGATTCTCATGTTTAATTTGAAAATAATATAGACTCAATTAAGATAACTACATGAACATAATAGATTTGACATCTGTAAAGGGAAAAGTAAGTAATCTCAGTAGTTAACGAGAAAATCAACTGCTGATATTCCAATACATTCACGATTTGTTATGCAAGTGTACAAAACATTTAACTGTTGATTTATTCATCAACAACCAAAATTACTTACTTTATCCTGTAAAGTGAATTGCTCAATTTAAAAGAGACGAATCCGAACATAACATCTCAAGATCAGACCTGTATAAGATGTACTTTTGTAGTTTAATCTGCAAATAAGAGTCAACTGACATATTTAAAACAACAAAGTTCTAGATCAAACCATCTTAAAGTGAGAGAATTTTGATGCATCTAAAAGTTGAAAACAAAACTTTCTGATCCACAGTCTGATGCAGAAATCTCTATGAAGTGGGAATCATTGACATACACAGTATCTGATTTTCCTATCAGCTATGCATAGAGTACATTGCTTACAGAGAAAATCGTTGTCATCGATGTCTTTGGTGCTGATTAAACTCAAATTTAATATGTACAAAAAGTTATTAAATTGAATAACTTTACCATCTTACACTTATATATTAAGGGGATTAGGACAGTAGATCAAGTAAAGTAGGTCAGTTGATATAAACTCTTTAACACTTGTCTTCGATTGATTTGTACAAATAAAAAAAATAATTATACTTATAATAACCTGATTGACTATCATATTTATTTCATTAAAACTTTCAAATAATTTATTCTTATATTATAAATTAAAACATACAATCTAAAAAAAAATACTTCCATTTTTTAATTTTTTTAATTAAACATTATGTGTTTGGAATATAAATTTCATATACTATCTTTATAATTAGTCAAAATATTTTCTTTATTATTTATATTTATATACTTGAATTTCTTAAACATTTTATCCCTCTCAATCAATTATTAATTTTATTTGTAAATTTAATTTCAACAAATATTGTGAAAAATATCAATAATTAAAATAAAAATTATACCACAATTTAAGTCTAAGAAAACATTTAGGTGTGGTAAAATACTAAAATAGCAGAATCATTAAAAAAAAAAAAAAAAAAAGTGGTGTGGGGGGGAGAAAGGGAGAGAGAGTATGGGTGGTGCGAAAGAGAAAGCAGAGAAGGTGTGTGCCTCGCCATCGCTGAAAATCTCGGAGGAAGTGGACCCCACCCATGCTTCTGAAACCTTAATCTTCGTTGACCGCATGGGGGCTGCAATCCCCGTTCCCCCTAACTGTCAGGCGCATGGCTTATACGAAGGCTTCCTGAGGAGCTTCATCCAAGTCCATCACATCCAACGTGGACGAATTTCCTGCACTGTTATCGCCAAACCATCCATCTGTGTAAGTCTAAGTCTTCTCCAATTGAAGCTGAGAATATTAGCAAGTGTTTTCTTTATTGAATATGATGCATGTAAGGTAGTTATTAGAACTCCCCTGTTATCAAAACAGTGTTTTCAATGTTTTTTATACAGATTTTTTAAAATAGGAAATAAAGGATTAAAAAAGGTGACATTTTTGTAATTAAAAGTGAAAAAAAAAACACAAAACCCCTTCTTTTGTTTATATGTTGATCAAGCATAATTTGGGGAGGGGTATGGAAGATTTTTAGTTGGTTGCAAATTACAGTCTAGGGCTGTGATTTTGGTTTGTGAAAGTTTTCTCCTTTGCTATGTTAGCAAAGGAATTCACTTTTCTGGGTTCAAAGTTAGCATTTTGTCTAGTGGAAACAAACTAGAAGTGTTATGTGATTGTATGTGGACTTTTTCGTTTTCGTTAATGGAATTGCAGAATGCCTATGGAACTCTGCATGGAGGTTGTGTTGGGTCCTTGGTTGAGATTCTGTCTACTGCTTGTGCTAGAACTGTGGTTGCTGAGGACAAGGAACTTTTTCTTGGGGAAATGAGCGTTTCTTACCTCTCTGCCACTCCAGCAAATGTGAGTTATTTATATTCAATCTTGATTCTTTTCATTGTTGTCTATTGTGATACAATGCTTTCTCTTCAAATAAGTAGATGCTACATATGGCAGAGTCCAGCCTCTAAATGGTTTGTTGTGCTGCATGAGGAATGTAGTACTTTATCTTGATTGTATTTTGAAACAACAGATCAAAGGTTGAGGATGTTAGAAAGCAAGCCACTTCAACTTTAAGCAATTAGACTGAGATGTTTGGACTCTTAGCATTATAAACAATGTTGCTTAGCATCATTAAACTTCAGTTGCAGTTTCTTAACATTCCCATTGGGGATTGCTTTGGATCAGTGTGATTATGACCTCATTGATTATACTGCAAAGATAAATATGCCTACTATAGGACTCCAGAATTTTAATAAGATGACTACAGCCATCAAAGTCTGATTGGCGAATCTGGAATTTCTGGTTCTTGTCTTTCTCTGAACTCTTAAGAACTTGAAAAATCAACCTTACAAGTTCTGTTCCTACAAGTTAGATTATGATCCCCAACAAGAAGCGAAAAGGCCTTTTGAAGGGTAGGACTCCTGCCACATAATGGGCATAGTTTTATAGTCATTCAATATGTAATGTTGGTGAGTTGCATTGATATTTTTGGTAGATGACTTTACATCTCATATTGGGGCTTTCCAGAATTGCACTAGAGTTTGTGATATAATGTTTGTATGAAGATCCTATAAAGTGCACGGTTCAGCTTAGAGAGTAAAGTAAACTATCAATAACCATTGAATAAAAGATCAAATTTAAATTTTGATCGAACAGAAAAAGTGCATGGATAACAAACTTTGCATTTTTTATATATCAATCCCTTGCTTGTTTTCATTAGTTGTTACCACACACACATTAGTGACTTTACTCTCGAGTGCATTCTGCACTTTATATTATCCAAATCCTTCAATTTTTTACAGCTTGGAAGAAATATTAGATGATGTCACTGTTGCCAACTTTACCATCTAAGTCTAATGTGCCATTTTCATGTTCATAAGCCATCTTCATGCTTAAACCCTTTGATAAATGGATTTTGCACTTTATGCTTATCCAGGAAGAAGTTCTAGCTAATGCCTCTGTGGTGAAGACCGGAAGAAATTTGACTGTTGTTGACGTTGAGTTTAAACTGAATAAAACTGGGAATTTGCTCTATATTACTCATGCTACCTTCTATAACATGCCGGTTTCCAGTTTATGAATATTTAGCTTTCTGGTGGACGTAGTTCAGCAGTTCGATTTTAATATTTTTTATAACAAAATTCTTCAATTTAGACCTATTCATATCAATAATAGATTTATAATGAATATCTTGTTTAGACCGATTCATATCAATAATAGATTTATAATGAATATCTTATTTAGACCGATTCATATCAATAATAGATTTATAATGAATATCTTAATTTTTCTTTTCTTTTTTCACTTTGGATTTGAGCTTGAATGGCAGGAGGTAGAACTACTTTCACTTGTTGCGAAACGAATGACCACCGAACACATTTTTTGGCTTTACAAGTTTAATACTGCTGAAGTTTGGACCCTTCTCAAGCACCATAATTACTGAAAATAGTATACTTTGACTCCAAATATTCCTCATGCAAAGATAGAGAAAATTTCTATGGTATAAAACTTAATACTATGGGGTAAGTTAAACATTGTATGAGTTTCATACAATCTGACTTTTGATGTGCTGTGCATGAAAGCACAATTTTGAAAGCTGACACCCATGAGAATCGGTTCAAACGAGTTGTGTTTGGTGAGCCAAATTCAACTCAATATTTTGATTAGTTTTGTTTTTTGGACTCAAACTTGACTGAATCATTAAAAAAGAAAGGAAAAACTTGACTTCATCATAGTCTTATCAATGAATGAGATAATTCAAAATAGTTAAAATGTAGATACGGGGGATTACAGGCATCTTGCGTGGGAGTCTTCCAAAATGAGGATGCATGGGTTTATGAAGAATATTGGGTCCTCAGATGTTATTTCAAGTGAGCTTTAGGATATTTGGACTGCATTGCAGATTGCTTGGGAGGAAGGATATAGAAGATTAATAGTGGAATGTGATTTCAAGGTGGTGGTTCAGTCTGGGAACCAAGGTGTTGATGTGTATCATCTGTATAGTGCGTCATCTCATTGGTAAGGAGTGGGATGTTAAGGGGCTGCATGTTTATAGAGAGATGAATGGGGTTGCTGATGTGCTTCCTAATAAGGCGCAGATTAGGAGTTGGGGTTATATAGGTTGTGTAAACTTCCTGCTTTTTGTCATCAGTTTCTGTTGAGGGATGCTATGGGACTTGAGTTGCCTCGTGTTATTTGTGGTTACTTTTTTCGGGGCTTTGCCCCTCATAAAAAAAATAGTTAAAATGTAGAAATTCAAGGATTATTTGTTTTTTAATAATTTTATTATTGATACAAACTATTCACGTGACTAATTTTTATTAAAAAAATTTAACTGTTCATAATAGAGTCTTTTTTTAATTATTATTTTTTATTCATAAGAATTGAATTCATAATTAATTTTTATTTTAAATTATATAAATGTCGTTTTATTCATTTATGTCATGTGAAATAAAAAGATCTTGTTATACTTGTGTAAATACGGACATAATTTGTGCTTTTGTTAATTTATATTTTTTTAAAATTTAGCAACAATAATAAACAAGGATATAGATAAAGTTATAAAGAAAGTAAATTGCTGGAAAAATGATAAATTTCATTGAATTTGGTATGGAAACCTTGAACACATAGTGAAAAACCCTATTTATGAATGGCTTTTCATATACAAAACCACCACTACCCACTTTTTAGGATATCTTGGGAACTTGTTTTTGCCGTTGTTAGCCGAAGTAACTACGAACTGCTTTCCACGCCCAAATCTTCAGCATATGTTTTGACCTAGTTAAAATTATGTCATATAGGAACAATCGCATAATACAAATTCAAAGCCTAGATCAATATAGTTTTCTTCATAAATTTGCAACTTTTTTCATTGATAGTTTCAATTTCAGAAGCCTTTACATTAATTTTTTTTATTCATCTATCAATCCAAAAAACCTCTTGGTCATCAATCTTAACAAAAGAACCCACACCATTTTTCGGAGCTTTTTGGAGGGAGGATGGGATTGAACAAATAGAGAAGGAAAGAAGAGAAATAGAAGTGAAAGAAAATGTGATTGCAGATGCAATAGGTGTAACTCCATTAGAAAGATCTTCTGTCGCGCCAACGGCAGCTTCAATTGGAGAATATGAAAAGACTAGGGATAGGGCACCACGTAACTAAAATTAGAATTGAATCTTCATCGTTTTGTTTATATTTTAAATTTTTAATACGTTGTCACTCTTTCGTTGTGCTTAACATCTCAGTTCTCAGATTAAGTGTCGGTGCAGGTTTTTCTTAGAGATCCGTGCAAAACTCCATCTATTAACCACTTTCTGTCACCGTTCATTCGACAACCATGTACGACACACTATGTTAACCTTGTTGAGAGGTCGAAGAAAAAAAAATTTGTAATTAATCCATATTGACAGACAATGGAGCAATGTGTTTACTGTTTACATTTTCTTTTAAGTATCATCTACATGCACAATAAAATCCTTCGGTTCAGAAACATGAGTGATTATAAACCCCATTTCTCATTTGCATTTTCAAAATCTTCTAACCACAGCATGCAAAGCAAAACAAAGATTATATACACACTCGGCGTGCCTTAAAAGCAACAGCTCTGCACCTCAAAATCATGTGCACATATTCGCAAATATTGGCCCCTCCCAAGAATGGGTTCCATAATAAAGTGTCACCTTTCCTGTGACCTTGTGTTGATCTGAATGTTCATGTCAAGCTGTTTCTGCCACTAAATGATTTAGAATAGTTACATATACAACAAAGACAGAAAAACAGATTGAAAGTTGAAACAGCCAATGTCAAATAACCCAAAATAGGAACAAACTAAAAATCCATTTTTTGTTTGGGATTTTTTTTATACAGAAACTAAACCAAAGGCCATTTAACTCCAAGCTTACCCCATCCTTGCACCCCAAGTGGCTAATGGAAATATTTTAAATTGGACTAATTACTCTTTTGGTCTTCGTATTTTCTCAATTTTGTGAATTTAATCCCTCTGCTATTTTAAGTGTGCAATTTTAGTCCATATATTAACATCCAATATTTGGCAGAAATGCTTATGTGGCACTCTAGTGCACTGTCATGTCATCATTTCTGTTAAATTTAAATTATTAAGTTAATAGATAAACCGAAATTGTATAATTAAAAATAGTGATAGATCAAATTTGTGAAAAAATAAAATGGTGGGCCAAAACTTGAAAAATTGAAAAAATAAAGGGGGAGATTTTATGGGTGACATTTAACTGCAATTATGTTTGAAAAGAATTTAAACTCAATTTTGAAATGCAGGAAAAGGACAAGTCGTAATGTCCATACCAAACCCACGATACTGGTTTACATAAAAATGGCATTGACAAAGGCCTCCGCCTCAAAGGGTTGAAGGTCTTCAACACCTTCACCAACACCCACAAATTTCACAGGGATTCCAAGCTCATCGACCACGCTGACCTGCCAACGTAAATTAGTCCTTACCATGATCACCCCAGCAACAAAAGTACTACCAATAATGAAATATTATTCAGTCCAAAAACTATTAAATATCCATTAAGAGAAAAAAAAAAAATTCAAGAGAATACCACACAGCCACCTCTAGCAGAACCATCCAGTTTGGTCAAAATTAAACCAGTGATGCCCACAACCTGTCTCAAGTTCAAAGGATTCGATGTCAACAATTTTAATAACAGCTGACGGCAAGTTAATACGGAAACATGAGGCAACCATAATACTATTGAAATATTATGGGCAAGAATATTTAAAATATGCAAGGAAATGGATAAAAGACTATGAGAGTGAGAAACTCATAGCACCACTGTACCTGAAAATTACAACATATGTGTGACTGACCATGCATTTGGCTGCAGTATGCTTGCTAACAGAGTAAACCTCTAAACCTACATTCCTTTGGTGATATTTTTTTAAAATCTGTATTAGGCTTTGTTTTCTAATCTATTCCTTCTATCCCCATTTAAAGGAAGTTTGAATTGTTCACAACATCTATTGACTCTTGAACATCAGAATTGCATGCTTAAATCAGGACTATTAACATGATGGACCTCAAAGTACCTTAGTATTCATATTAATTATTATTATATTCCTTGTTTGAAGAGAAAGAGAAAGTTGGAAATTGGCATTTGGAAGTAAATTAAGAAGACGAATTCCATTACTACATAATATGTTTCCACATCAAATAATTAAGTTAAACTAATGAGAAGTTTGTACAATATGCAATTCCATTATTCTACTAGGTACGGCAAAATCATATGCCTTCAACTACCAGTTGCAAGATTGAATTGTTTACCGTCCCTTCCCATTTTCTGTCTCAATTATAGTATTGAAATGCAATCTTTAGTTTCAAAGAACAAATACCCATCCCAAATAAGCAATCTCAATGTCACATTGTATTATCATATATTGATAGCAGGGATTCAAGAAAATAAAATAACAATTTACCCAAACTCAGCAAACATAAATTTAAAAGGTAGAAATAGAATTTACATCATTGAATTCTCTCGCTTGTGGCAACATATTCAAACCAGTAGTCCCATCCAGAACTAGTAGGATCTCCTGCAAGCATAGTCAACACCCCCATTTTATGTTTTGGATATGTGTGTGAGAAGAGAGAAAGAGAGAGAGAAATGGAAAATATGTTCAGGGAAAGTCATTTTTCTTTCACAAACTCCTCCACATACACCAACAAGCTTTACTAAACTACAAAAGGAACTATGGACCAAAATTATCAATGGTGGAAGGCCAAAATTCCAACACATAAAGATGTCATTGCGGCCTATGGCACGGCCATAGCAGGCCTCCCTTCACAAATTGCCTATGGTGAAGCAGTCGAAAAATGCCACGTTATGGTGTTATGGCCGTGCTATAACAGTTATTTAATAACATTGCTAAGGACAAATAAATAAGTACTACCTAACAAATACACAGAAGTTATATTAAAAGATACAAAAAAGGATGCTACAGAATAATAATAATAATAATAATTCATAATTTCATATACAGCAACAGAAGATAGTACAAAATATTTTACTAAAATTTGCCACAACAACCTGAACCCTGTCAAGCATCAAGATGTCTAAACTCTAAAGTGAAAGAAACAAATAACATAGTGCATGTTTGGTTTATTGTTTGCACAAATCTCAAGTTAGTTCAACGGAGAAGTATGTGAGAGCATGGATTGAAATGATCATCCGTTTGGATTGTCTAAACAGAAATCCAAACACTCTTATAGATGTAGTTCACTTAATGGAAACTCAGTAAATTTCTGTCATGCTACTAAAGAATTCATGAATTTGTAGATAGCAAAGAGAAAATGAAAAAAATAATAAATTTTGCAGACATTAAGAATAGGAAGTGACTTGAACAATATATAAACAGAAGCAAACTCTACCATCTCTCCTGCACATATGGACTAATTCATCAAAAGGCTAAATACACATCCCCACCCCTTTCATTTTTTGAAAACACTTGTTAGAATTGTTCACCACCTGTTCTAGTCTTCACTAACAATGGTTATTATCCAATCAGATTCTCTCATTTCTATGACCATGAAAGCCCTCACTGAAAAATTAACATGAGACATGAAAACCTATACCCAGGTAAGAAAGAAGTCCCCAAATACAGAGGTGTTAACTTATGTCAGATTTAATCACTTACTTTCCAATTTCAATTGAAGAATAAAAAAATGTTAACAGAGCCCAAGGTAGGTATATAGATATAAATCAACTGACACCATCTGGACAAAAACTTACAAAAGCAAAATACCATCCACGTTATAACGATTCATCAACTTCTACCTAGTACAAAAGCTTACTCCTCTGGAAATTGTCCGAAAATCTAAAAAGGAGGACAATAACAATAAAACTTATTTAAGCCATTAAACTGGTGGTGGTTACAAAAACAAGCATGTTATGGTCTAGTGCTCAGCAATACCCAAAAATTTAACAACAGCAAGATGATTAAGTTGAGAGGAAAAAGAATCAAAAACTTGGACTTACATTAGGTGCACCTGGAACGACTTTAGCAACAGACTTTTTACAAGAAATCAACTCTTCCATTAGGCTGTAATTAGTGTGTAAACCTGAGAACATAACATGAACCCCAACGCTAATATATCTAAGTAGTTCACTAAAACACAAAACAGATAGTGTAAATCTTCTGCACTTACGCCCAGATGTATCACATAATACTATATCAAAACCTAGCTCTTTTCCCTTTTTCACAGCTTGTGAAAGCACTGCAAAACAACAAAAAATTATCTAACTAATGACGCTATAAAATTTAAAAGTGGTCAACAGCAGATCCAGGAGCTAAATCTAATTCCATTTGTACCTGATGATGCTTTTGCTTTCTCTGATTCAGCCACAACAATCTCACACCCAGTCCTTTCAGCCCATATTTCCAACTGATCACTAGCAGCTGCTCTAAACGTATCTCCAGCAGCCATCAATATCTGGTAGATTTTTAAAAATGAGAACTAAAGACCACCATGAAATTTTATATCCTAAAATGTGAAGCATAAATATGTGACAGTAGGTAATAAGATACAACCATAGATATTAAAGCTTCAGCACAAGAACAACAAAATTCTTCAATTCCTTTTAACCTTGAAACAAAAAAAAAATGTTCTTAAAATTTTAAGAGGTATATAGGAAAATAAACAACATTTTCTACTTTTAGAAAATGTACACCAAGTAATTTTAATATATTCTCTGCTCTGAATAAGAAGAGGTGATCCTTGGGGCAACGGTAAAGTTACTGCCTTGTGGCCCAGAGGTCATGGATTCAAATCTTGGAATTAGCCTTTTCACTAGCAAGGTAAAGCTGCGTACATCTACCCTACCCAGACCCCATTTTGTGGAAGCCTTGTGCATCGAGTCTCCCTCTTTCTCTGAATAAAAAACTAATGGTACAAAATTATCCACACCTTAGCTTGGCAAATGAATCATCATAAGGCCATACTGCATACAGTATAAATCACGCACTGCACTAAGGCCAATTTCACATATTTGAAAACATCAAACTATGCAGGAGTTGACTAAATATAGGCAAACCCAAACCTTAAAGGAATTAACTGAAAATTTGGAAGTATGATAACAACCAAGCATTATCCCATAAAATAGGGTCAGCTACATTCAATTAATTCCATTAGCCTCTGTTAAAAACCAAAATTTCAGTAAAATCATTTAGAATACAGTCTTTTTTAATGGTTTCTCCTAATTTTCTTAGGTCTTCCTCTTCCCCTTGTGATTGCATTCTCTTCCTTTTGATTTATTTTTCTTATTTGAGATACAAAGCATCTTTCAAGGATTCAAAGAGAAAATGGAAAAGTGGAAAATGGAATAAAAGAAATAGTTATTCTGAATAAGGGCACAGTATCCTCTACAGGCAAACAAAACATAATGGGGGAAAATGGAAAGAAAGAGAAAATTAATATCTAAGAAGGATGGAGTAATCTTTCTGCGAGTTAGAGGTGAAACACTCTTAAGACAATAGTGGGATGAACACCAAAGAGAGGCTAAAAGGTGGTTTGAGCAAATGGAAGTCATTCTTTGTGATTTTTAACTGAATACTCTAAAGTTGCTCGTTGGCGTCCAATGACACTGTTATAGAAGTCCTTAAAATTCAGAGAAGGGCAATCCAGCAGGTTTAACTGTCTAGATTTCTACACCAGCTGAAGCTTCAGTTAAATGGGACTTCCTGTTGACCAACAAACCTTCAGTTGGAGATTAAATTCATGAATGAAAGCAACACTCAGATAATATAATCTAACCTTAGCCCCTTCATTCTTCAATCTATAAGCCAGCTTTCCTGCAAGTAAAAGCTGATCAAGTCGGTATTGTTTTGGATATCTAAACTGTCAAAAACAATTCCATTTTTTATTGGAAGATAGAAGAAGGGTTTCATTGAAAGATTATCAGTTTAAGAATTTATAATGTATGTGTAATAGTTTCAGTTTTACTGATCCATAATTTCTCTTTATAACCTTTGACACAACATAACCTTTGTAGCATTTTAGCTTATTCATTAACTCTAAAGAAAATAAATCTCTCCTGGAATATAAAGGGAGACCAAAAAACTGCAGGCTGTCTATTCATTTCATTGCTCACCAATGAATGGAATCAACACCTTAAGTCTTTTTTCTTACCCAAAGATGTTGTCTTCCCTCCACCATTAACACCAACTATCATTATTACAGCTGGCTTCCTGAAGAAACAAAATTTAATCCAATATAAAGCACAAAAGTGAAGCCAATAAAATTTTGGTGAATTCTAACAAAGTAGAAAATGCTCACACCTGAATCCAAGTTGAAGTTCAGTTTTACTCCCCTTGGAGGTTAACAATTCCAAAACATTCCTCTTCAGTGCTTCCTAAAGCCATTCAAATTAATGCATAACACATTTTATATCATGAAATTAAAATTGCCCATTAAATTAAGTAACATGATAAAACAAGGGAAAGAACAGTAATTACTTCTATAACCATGTTCAAACCCAAAACAACAATCCATAAACAAGCATATCAAACATTCTTAAACTCCAGGACAGGAACAAATCAAAATTTAAAACTGGCTAAAGAAACAATATAGAAAAGTAAACCATTTGGTACTAAAAGCATGTCCTTCAAATAATTATAAACATTTAATAAAGGATTATCCTCAAAGATAATGTCCCATAACCAGTATTGACACTCATTAGCAAAACCAAAATTTTCATAATTCAATTTAGAACATGTTTGGTTCAGTCATTTTTTTAAATTGTAATCACTTTATTTTTTCAAAAACTCTTTCCCTCCAAAATAAGCTAATCCCTACACACAATAACAAATTCCTAAGCGTGTGCTAAACTACACCAACATAACCTTGAGTCATTAAAACTATCTGATGCACATTTTAGGTGAGTTACCCATTAATAAAATCAAAGATTCTCTTCTATCAAGTCTGCGTTCAATTGATACCTTTATCTCATTCCCTGATTTAAGCTTCCCGGATAATATATCCTCGCGCAAATTCTCCACTATTTTAATAGTGATTTTCGGGCCAAAATCAGACACTAAAAGAGCCTACAATAAACAAATAAATAATTTAAATAGAAAGCAATGGTTTGAATAATGTAAAAATCGTTACACCAGTAGTTTCTGAAAATTAAGCTCATAAATAAAATAATTTAATTAGCTTACAATGCCTGTTTACCATGCATGTTAAGATTGTTGAGTTTTATAATAGTTACTTTAAAATTATATTTAGGATATATGAGACTAATCCTGCACAAGAATCAATTCTGGTCAAGCCGAGGAGGAGGAGGACTTCTATAAACAATAAAGTTAAAGTTTTCCCTATTCAATGTAGTTCCATACCAGAACTTAAATTCAATACTACTAATTAAGCTACAACCGCCATGCCAATTAATTCATGATTTCCTTGAATAAACTTCTCTACAAGTACTTATAAGAAAAAAATAACATAACTATCTTCTTAAGCTAAAATTAATTTATAGATAAGTTAAATTAAGTTTTTTTGGAGAAACCAACACATAATAGCTTCTACAAATTAACTTATTCTTAAATTAATTATAGCTTACAGAGAAACTTATTTCTTTTTCTGTTTTTTCCTCCTGTAAGTAATTATGTAGAAATTTATCCAAATTCCAAACAGGTTCCGGCCAGCGTTATATATATTTAGGATAATTTGAATGTACGACAATTAAATTCTAAAAAAAATATATTAAATAAAAAGCTCAAAAAATAAAAGTAGAGTTTAGAAATGAATAAGAGGAACCTCTTCGAGTTCGTCGAGGACTCGATCGGTGTCGGCGAGGTTCCAATAGAGGAGAAGCTCGTCGATGACGGCGAGGTTGTTGCGGGTCTTGGAGAACCCTGAAAAGAGCTTCTCCACGTCGCTCTTCGCCTTCTCCTTAATCAACCGCCCCAATTTCGTGAAGAACCCGGTCTGACCGGCCGAGCACCTGAACCGAGCCGAACCCGTTCGGGAATGAGGGGTTCCGGTTCGAGGAGCGACGTTGAAGAGAATCAATTGGGAACGGGACGAAGGTCTGCAGATAACGGAGAAGTGAGCGAACGAAGCAGAAGTGGTAGCCATTTCTGCTACTGCTAAGTGCTCCACAGTTCACTGAACCAGAAGAAGATAAAGCGAATACAGTGACGCCGTTTGGGAAATTCATAAACGTCGTCGTTATAAACTTATAATGCATGTTTAGTATGAAACATTTTTAAACGAATAAAAATATAAATTAAATTTAAATATTTATTTGGTCTATAAAAGTAAAAAATTTTATTTTAATATTTTAAAAATATTTTTTTATTTTTATTATAAAATAATAATATTAAATAATATTATAATATTTTTTATAAAATTATTAAAATAATTAATAAAATATTTAAAAATATAATT
>JAMLFT010002997.1:0-23322 GCA_026544285.1 Pachyrhizus erosus | reverse complement strand
ACGTATTTTTTTCTTTATTAGTTTTAACTAATATATAAATATATATATATATATATACACACACAAAACTAAAATTTTAATTTTGATCTTCCTTTAATTTCTTATCGCAATTTTGGTCTCTTGTTTTTTTTGTCACAGTTTGGTTATCCTATTTAAGAAAATCCTTAATTTGGTATTATCTTTAATTTTGTATACATTTTTTTTTTAATTTTAATTAATTAAATTATTTTTTAATAAGATCTTAAGTGAATGTGTTTGATGCAAGGTTTAATTGGATCAAATAATAAAAATAAAACACATACAAAATTGAGAATTGAACTAAATTTATAAATTTTTAAAATAGAAAGATTAAAATTATAAAAAAAAAATAAAGAGACTAAAATCACATATTAAAAATTAAAAGAAGAGATCATAATATGGTTTAAATATATAATTGATGAATAATTTGAGATAATCAAAAGAAATATTTTTTATCTAATTAAAGATATGCAAAATGTACTATCAATAAAAAGGAAATAGTGTTAAAAAATTTTAATTAAAAGACTTATAGATTTTAATTTATAATATAAGACTAGATTTTTTTAATTTAATTTTTAGTTTATTTATAATCTTATTAAAAAATAAAAATTTTAAATTTATATATTATTATATGTTCAACATATGTTAATATGTTAAGTGAACAAGAAATTTTTTTAACATAAATTTATAAATACAATACATTAAAAAAATAACAAAATATATTTCTTATTCACATGTCAAATTTTAATTTAGATATATAAAATAATAATAATAATAATAATAAGAAATAGTAATTTTAATATACTTATAAAATATTAAATAATATAAAAAATATCACATAATTATATTATATTTTTTTTTTACCCTTTTTAACTGTGATTCCTAGACTGTCACAACCTAACCTAGGCTCAGAACCGGTCCTGACTTTATTCTGCTAATCAAAAGTCACCCACAAAAACATTAAATTTCACCTAGGACTAAAAAAAAATCTCTCTTCAAATTTTGTTAACATTTAATTGAATATATGTGTTCTAATATTTTGTAACTATTTTATATTCTAAATTCTTAAACCCATAAATATTTAGATAGAAGGTTGGAATTTGAGAATTTTATATAAAAGAAAATCAAGGGGAAAACTAAATTTGCTTGATTAAAAAATAGAGAGACTTAATTGGGTAGAAAATCCTTAAGATACTAAAATTACAAATAATCCAAACTAAAGGGAAGAAAAGAACAATTAACCTATACTTTTCTATCTTTATATTTAGACAAAGATTTGTATAATTATGAAACTCAATGATTGCAATTACCATTAATAATCCAAAGATTGTGACTGTGTCTTATCTAGTTAATTTGGCACATTAACCGCTGTTCCTTTTCATACATTTTTCAGAGATAATAGATCTTAATGTTCCTGAAACATTAATAATGATTTAAGAAGCGACTATTGTACGCTAAACAAAAGACACGCGACTCTTTTTGAACTTCTATATCACTTAATTAGGACTAGTTTGTTACAACTTATTTTCATAAAAAAAAATTCAAATAATAATTACTTTTTTTTAGTTTTTCATGCTTCTATTCCAGTTTATTTAATAATTAAAAGTTGAAAAAAATATAAAAACTTATTAAAATCAGAAACTATTTTGAATAGCTTTTCATAAAATTAAGTACTTCTTTCTTAAAAAACGATGCTATTTTTATAATTGAAAACAGGCAAAAATTGATTTCTACCTTTATAAATTTCTAAACAATACTCACTAGATTATTTTATAACATTTTTTTAAAAGTTTAACAGACATGCCCTTAATTAAGATAATACAATTGTTGAAGCATTTCACACTCTTTTATAGGAGAAAAAAAGGATGATATCTATAAAAAAGAGGAAAAATAAAAATAACATTAATCAGAGTAAGAAAATCTTCTAATTGAACAAAAAGTCAAAAACCATAACTCAAGTGACATCAAATTTATTGATCAAACACAACATCATTTTTCTTGCACATAACCCTACTAAGTCTCCTTAGACATAGATATCTTTCGTATATTAAAATTAGAAAAGACAAATACTAAAGAGCGTGCTCATGTTTCACAAGTGCGAAATGCTGTACTTTTTCTCTTGCCCTGAAAAAAATTATTTGTACTCATTCTTAAATCTTTGTTCTTTAATTACTAGATAAAATATTAAATATCATACAAGATCACTACTGATTAAGGGCTGCTGATAAAAAGGTGTTTAAGGTCAAAAATGATTAATCAGTTTATGTAACTAAAATATATCACCATACTTCAATTGGTTAACTTTCTAGATGAACCCACTTAGTGGGGACCAGAGAAATATTTGGAAGTCAAAACACAACCAATCCAAAATTGTGATTATCAATTTTATCATAACAAGTATGTGTTTAATTAAGGAGGTTAATAACTTCTATCCCAAAATACACCGATTCCCATTACCACTACTTTATGTGACATGCAAGATATCATGATATAAGCTAGTTTAATTTGTTCATTTGAGTCTTAATTTCCAAGAATACCACCATCACTCACCAAACCAAGTTAAAACGACGTGGTAGCAATGCCCATTTCGGTCTATATAAGAAGAGTGGGTTGGCTAGTCGATTGTGAATGCAACACACAAGGACATAAGAAGTACGACAAATTAAGACGGGGCTAAGAGAAAGGGAAGAGAGGATACAGAGAGAGCAAAATGGATTCTCATTGGGTTCGATTGATGCTTCTCATGGCTTGCATTCTTCCAGCTTTGGTTGAATGCAGAGTGAGGCACTACAAATTTCATGTAAGTAAACCATTTTTTTTAATTCTTGACTTCGGGCAGTGCATTCTGTCATGCATTTTTATAATGTTATAAGTAATAACTCATATATTTAATGATGTGGAAGTTCTCCTTTTTCAGAAGTTCCTAGGAGTCTCTTTTTTTAAGAGTGGAAGCTTAAAGAAGAATAGTAATCTCCATAAATGCATGAAATTTGTGCTTTAAATTATTCACCCATCTAACTCTCATTGAGTAATTTTCTATCAAGTTCTGATAAAGATGGGTTGCGATTTTGGCAGTGTTTAAGATCATTTATTGAACTTGGAATAATGTTGTGACAACTCTGAGCAGTTTAGGATATTTCCTTTTCATGTTAAATGGATAAGTGCAGTTATGTTTCTATTCCTTTGTGAACTTACTATTCACTCAAATTATTTAAACTGTGTTAAGTGGTAGCCAAAAAAAATATGTTTAGTCTTATTAAAAAATTTTAAGTTTGATTTTAGTTTATTTTTTAAATCTTTTGTCAGTTTTTCTACTATCTAATTTTAAAAGGCATTACTTTTTATCTCTCAAACATTATTTAAATCAGTTTTTTTTCACTACAAAACTCTATCTAAAGCACTTTAAAGATTTTAAAATTAGAGAAATGGAAAATAAATAATTAAAAACTGAAAAATAAAAATTTTAGAAATACCAAAAATATATTATAACTCTTTTTTATATCTTAAATCATATATCACCTGACAATATTTTGTGTCCTTGGTGCAAATAAGCTATGAACCGAAGACTCACTGATAAAATAAATCATAGCACCAACAGTTCAACTAATTAATTGGACAGAAAATGCTTTTATTCCCTTTTTTGAAACAGAGGTATCCTCTTAATTCACCCACACATATAACTCATAAGAACTTGTTGTATAACCTAAGATCAATGGCAACCATAATGATATTATTTCTGAAACACCATCGTAACATAAGCTCTCATTCTTTTCTTGGTATGTAAATATGTAAATATGGTGTGTAGGCATCATGCAATCATAATTATTAGTTTTAAAGCTTTAACCTCACCTAAACTTAATCCTTAGTAGATGCGAACAATTTTGTCACAAAGTAGAACATAAATAGTGGATTTAGAATTTTAGTGACACGAAAGGTAGACCTCCAAATCAGCACCTAAAGATAGTTAATCGGTCAATTCTTTCCAACCACATGCACGCTCTATATTAGTGTTTTCATATGATGTGCTAATTTTAATAATAATGGGTTCAGGTGGTGTCTAAACAAACCACTAGATTGTGTTCAAGCAAATCTATTGTCACCATTAATGGGAAGTTCCCAGGACCCACTCTTTACGCAAGGGAAGATGATACAGTACTGGTCAAAGTTGTTAACCAAGTCAACCACAACGTTACCATCCATTGGTGAGACGTCCTATATTTCATTTTATCATTTGCTTCAAGTTACAAAAAGTATAGCACAAAAAACATAAAAAGTAATGGACCTTATTGTAAACAATGTTTTCCTTTAATCAACATAATCTTTAAATTCAATGCTAATTGGAGTGATTATACCATATTGGTAGGCATGGTGTGAGGCAATTGAGAACTGGTTGGGCCGATGGACCTGCATATGTCACACAGTGCCCAATTCAACCAGGGCAAACCTTTGTGTACAATTTCACCCTCACCGGGCAAAGAGGAACACTTCTTTATCATGCACATGTTAACTGGCTAAGGTCAACTCTCCATGGTGCCTTAGTTATCTTGCCAAAGAGAGGTGTGCCTTATCCTTTCCCAAAGCCAGATGATGAATTGGTTGTGGTATTAGGTGAGCCAAAAGGATATACCCTTCAAGTTTTCCTATTCACTAAGTTAATTGATCTTTAGGTTAAATGCTATTAATTAAAATGCATTTTAAAATTAACTGTGGTGATGAATTGTAGGAGAATGGTGGAAATCTGATACAGAAGCTGTTATTAATGAAGCACTCAAATCAGGATTGGCACCAAATGTCTCAGATGCTCATACCATTAATGGCCTTCCAGGGACAGTGACCAATTGTTCTACACAGGGTATTTTCTTCTGTTTAACAATTCTCTGGCCGCTAAATTAAAATTAAATACTAAGCTTAATTTCTATTCACGATTAATGTAAAAAAAATTACATTATCAAGTGTCGATCAATAAAAAATTATGATAAGTGACATTTAAGATATCCTAAAGGTCAAAAACTTACCATACACAATAATTTTTCATTGAATAACAGTACAAATGCATCAACTATTTACTTTTAAATATTTTCATGATGCTCAAACTAAGCTTTATTTGTTTTCTTTTTGGGGGAATGTGTGCAGATGTTTACAGCCTACCTGTGGAGAGTGGAAAGACCTACCTGTTGAGAATTATCAATGCTGCACTCAATGAGGAGCTGTTTTTCAAAATTGCTGGCCACATGCTCACAGTGGTAGAAGTTGATGCCACATATGTGAAGCCTTTTAAGATTGAAACAATCGTGATAGCCCCTGGCCAAACCACCAATGTCCTTCTAAATGCTGACCAAAAATCTGGCAAGTACTTGGTGGCAGCTTCTCCATTCATGGATGCTCCTATTGCTGTGGACAACTTGACTGCCACAGCAACATTGCACTACACAGGCACTCTTGCCGCCACCCCCACAATTCTTACCACTCCACCTCCCAAAAATGCTACCCAAATTGCTAACAACTTTATCAACTCTCTTAGAGGTCTGAACTCCAAAACATACCCTGTCAACGTCCCATTAACAGTTGATCATTCACTTTTCTTGACTGTTGGGTTGGGGATTAACCCATGTCCATCTTGCAAAGCTGCAAATGGAAGCAGGGTGGTGGCTGCAGTCAACAATGTGACATTTATTATGCCAAACATTGCCTTACTTCAGGCACATTATTTCAACATCAAAGGGGTGTTCACCACTGATTTCCCTGCCAATCCACCCCATGTGTTTAACTACTCAGGGCCTGGACCAGCCAATTTGAACACTGAAACTGGCACAAAGGTTTACAGGCTACCATTCAATGGCACAGTTCAGGTTGTGCTACAAGATACTGGAATCATTGCACCTGAGAACCACCCAGTTCATCTTCATGGGTTCAATTTCTTTGTTGTTGGAAGAGGAGTAGGTAACTACAATCCCAATACTGACCCAAATAACTTCAACCTCAATGATCCTGTTGAAAGAAACACTGTTGGAGTACCAGCTGGAGGGTGGACAGCATTTAGATTCAGAGCAGATAATCCAGGTAAAAGCTCTTAATCTCACGTACAACATATGATTCAGGTTAATTGGTACACTCTTATAAATGTGCTAGAAAAGCTTAGGTCCAATTACATTGACCTCCTCTGAAGGCAGATTTAATTACATTTACAACCAACATGTTTGGAAAGTTACACTTACGCCTCCCTTTATAAATTACTTATATATATTGACTAAAAAATTGGTATAATTTTCTAAACAAGTAAAATTAAGAGTAATTACTACTAATGTTAAAGATATCGATATAATTATCCTAAAATTTGGATTTTAATTATGATATATTGCCAAATGTGAAGAATTTTAAGTTATCAATTAATAAAAAAATATAATCTATGTAACTTATAAAATAATTATTTTAAAGATAACAAATTTATCTTACATAATCATATATAACTGGAAATTTATACTTCTCAGATTTTGTTAAAGTGTATCAAACTCTTTCTAGTACTAAATTCCTTGTTGGGTCTATAGAATTACTAATCAATGTCTTAATAATTATCTTTGAATTCCTTGTGTTTGATAGGAGTTTGGTTCATGCACTGCCACTTGGAGGTACATACAACATGGGGCTTAAAGATGGCCTTTTTGGTGGACAATGGCAAAGGTCCTAAGCAATCAGTGATACCCCCACCAAAAGATCTTCCTAAATGCTGATGTGCCAATCATCATTTAATTATGCAATATACAAAGAGAAAGCCTTCCAATGCTGAAACAAAAAATGCTTTGGAGGGATACAGAGAAGCCAGGCAAAAGAAGAGTGGAAAAGAAAGGAATATTTAATAAGCGAGTACCCCTGGAATGGTTTTTTCTTTGAGCATATAGGAGAATTTGTTCATCCATGTTTAATAAAATGGAGCAAGCATTTTGGTTTTCCTCTTGCAAATTCAATTTTTTAACACTGTATGTATCGGAACCAACAATTGTACGCTCTTGTTTGTTTCATGAAATACAAAAGGTTATTTACTTCGATAAATTGTTGATTGTTTGGCTGATTTTAGCTTTCCAAAAGTGCTTGCACGAAGAATATATGTCCTTTTTAACAAAAGCAGAAAAAAGGATTACATGGTCATAGACAAAATTTTACTACCATCGATGGCATAAATTAATTGATAGAAAACAATTTTAACTTAATTATTATGTCAAGTTTAATTATGAAATAACTAGAAGTATAGCTATATTAAAGTTTAAAAACAAATTACCTCTTAATAATCGTATCTAACTTGAATCTGAATGGAGTGGACATACCCAAAAATTCATATCTTAATTATTATATGTGAATATCAAATTTGTCCATTTTTTTATTACTAGCCCTTTCATAAAAAAGGAAGAAAGAAAATAATAATTTAAAAATACAAAAATACAAAAAATATGTTAAAAATAAAAATATAAAAACGAAAATTCAGATTTAAAACACAAAGAAAAAGAAAAAATGAATTCAGAAAGCTTTGGGATTCCAGTACAAATAAAACAAAAATAAAAAACAAAAAATAAAAAGAAATCACAATTGCAAGACGTCTAGACTTGAACTTTTTTAAGTATGCTTCCAAGCTCCTTTTTCTATGTCCCTTGCACCTCCATATTTCTGACCCAAATAGACCAGCCTTTTCTCCACCACAACACACCTTACACTTTCTTTCTCCTCTAGTTTCAAAACAGGAGACAAAATGAATTTTTTTTGGCACCACCCCATAACCACTAACATTTCTATAGAGATGGACCATAACAACAAAACAAAATGCATCAGAAAATAAGCATTTTTGAATAGTAAGAAAAAAAAGTTGTGAGTATAAAAAAAGGGAGAGGGGGAGGCAATGAGTTGAAAGAAGGTTGTAAAAACTATTTTATTCACTCTAGTTTAGTGGTATTTTTATCAACCCTAGAAAAAATTAAGAGAGTTTGGGAGGTTGAAGAAGATTATCTAACAATATTTAAGAGTATTTTGGAAAACTTTCTACAAAACTTAAAATCATCCTTGACTTTTTCTCTCTATATCTTGTTAGTTGAAATAAGAAATTTAAGTATATCTTTAATGCTCCGTCTTGTGATACTTTCTTGTGTGCATTGACTTGTTTGAGATAATAGAATAATGAAAGTTGTTTGTTCTTGGATGTTGTTGCTTGTTGAAAGTATTTTATAAAAGTTATGCAATCTTTCTTTTCTTTTGTTCATTATGGATGCTCTTGTTTTATTTTTTAAATAACAAAGTACTAATTTAAAAAAAAAACTTAGATGATCATACATGAAAAAAAAAAGAGATGAGGATAGTAAATGGTTAAAGTTAAATCAAAATGCAAATTGTCATCAATTTCTCATCCTCAAAACATGTACATACTCAAACTCACATTTTTTTTTAATTCTCATATTTGAGTCACCATAAGCCATTAACATAGTCCCAATTTTCCCCCAAATATTTTGTTACAACTATAGTTTCTTTCTCAACACTAAATCACACCACAAAAAAAAAAGAACTTAACATCAAAACCAAATAGAGTCTCACAATTGCAATTGCTACACCTCCATCTACAACCCCAACAATAACAAACCTTGTGCAATACCATCCCAAAAAAACAAATTGTGAAGTTTTGACATCCACTATCGAACTTGCAAGAACCAAGACCTTAACACAAATCAGCATAAAAACTATGCCTCCCTCCATAACTCATAACTACAAACATCGTTCACCACGATACTTGTGATATCAATGCCAAATTACTATCAAAACTCTAATTTCCTCTTAAATTTTGCAATATAGGGACAACCTAGATTATTCTTCTCGAGGATATTCGTGAACTTGACTAAGCCTTAAAATTCAGGAGGTGCAATAACTCTAGAGGCACTTTGATGAGCCATGGAAACAACCATCACCTCCATGGTGTGAACTATCTAAGTAAAATCAAACATATGTTAGGATGAAGGATTAGCCTTTCCAAATGATGACTAGGTGTTTTGGGTCTCCTCATCATGATCCTACAAGGTCAAACAACATTAGAAACAAACACTAGCTAAACACTACTAATAAAAACTATTTTTTAAAAAAATAATACATAGAAAGCTCATAAGATTAACAAACAATAATTTTTTCTTTATAGAAATAATTCCATAACATAAATAAAAAGACATAACAAACTTATTCCCCATAAGTTAGTTTTCAAAAGACATGGTTAACTTTAATACCATAATGTAATTTGATCATAATATCAACTAATGTAATTATTTAACTAATTCAATTTTAGGTAGAACTCTTTGTGTCAATTTTATTACTCATTTTAAGTATAGCAAAAAGTTTGATTGTTGGCTATATGTATAGAAAGAACTTTGTTGAAAGAAAGATAAAGAAGATTTTGTTAAAATTAGACAAAATTCACTTTGTTGATTTCATTTTCTAAAAATATTGATCTTTAGTCATTAGTTGAAGGACATTCTTAATAAAAAAAAGGTTAAACATGTTTTTAATTTCTATAAATATAAAAAATTTTATTTTTAATTATTTTATTTTCAATCATTAATTTTTGATATCTTATTTTATAAAATACATCAAAAATTAATCCAAATACAAATTTAATTAATGATTATAGTCACTTTATTATTAATTCGAATTATATTGTCCCGTATTCTAATAAAGTTATATTCTTTTTAATTGGTTAATCGTTTGTTTAAGATAAATTTATTTTTAATATATTTTATAAAATAAAAGATAAAAAATCAACATTAAAAATAAAAAAATTAAATACAAACTTTTTCATATTCATAAAAACTAAAAATATATTTAATCTAAAAAAATTAAAACCATCCGATATCCAATCTCTTTGAGACGTTTGAACTTGTAACATTGCAAAAATTATAAAGTGGCATTTTTGCAATTTCAGTCCAAACCAACGTCCTTTTTCATGAAACAATGTTTTTGTCTTTTTACCCATACATTCTTCATGCTCTCCCACTGTTCTAGTTCAATTGCACAACATTACTTCTTCGTTCGCCAACAATGTCAAACATCAACGTTCATGGCCACCATGTAGATTACCAATTTGCCCAAAATAGTCCACGCCTTCCCACACCAAGGTCCAAATCAACCTTTGTCCTTATCAATTTTCATCTCTCTCTCTCTCAACCTTTCTATCTCCTCCTACTTGTATCCAAACATCCTCTCCACCAATCACAACTCAGTGCCTTTGACCTCTCCCCACTCCAACCTGTTCCATAGATCGCTGTCTCAAAGCAGTAAAGAGCTGACACATTCCTGTTCCCTTCTTTGTACTCCTCCGCACTTCACTGCTATCTCCCTCCCATCCTTTTTCTTCTTCACCGTACTCTCCATTTATATTTTTAAACCTTTTTTTTTTTTCTTTTCTTTTTCTTCTTTCCTCACTCAATTCACCCTTCACTCCTTTTTATTCTAAAACTAACATCTCTCTCTTTGGAGCCACCCCAATTATTTTGTCAACTATATAAGGTTCTGGGGTTGCAACTTGTAATTCTCTACACATTTTTTTACCCATTTTTCAATCTGGGGTTTGCTTCTTTTTGTGTGTGCATATGTGTGTGTTGGTGGTGATTCCTTCTTCTCTTAGATCTGAATAGTTTTAGGGTTTAAAAAATTACATGCTTTGCAGTTTGCCCATAAGTTGAGGGATTAGGAATTTTCCTCGGGTTTTGGAAAGAAACCATTTTTAACTTTTTTTAATTTTTTCCAGATTCCTTAGGTTGTGGCTTTGTGAAAAGGGTAGCAGATTCCTTGCAAATGCTTCTTGATTATATGCTTCGTAGAAGCTCCACTTGTCCACTACTCTTCATATCTTCTCTCTCTTTGAACTTTATTCAAAGAGACCGTGTAACAACTGTTTGTATTTGTGCGTATGTTGTGTGTGTGTTTATGATCATATAATAATAGATATGTTTTTGGCATGCTAGCTATGAATTGAGTGCTATTTTTACTACTACCTTAAATTAAAACAATGAACAGAGGAATTGAAGTTCTTTCTCCAGCCTCATACCTCCAGAGTTCCAATTGGTTGTTCCAAGAAAGCTTGGGGACCAGATGGACTCCACAGGAGAACAAGCTGTTTGAGAATGCTTTGGCTGTGTATGATAAGGACACTCCGGACCGTTGGCTGAAGGTGGCAGCCTTGATTCCTGGCAAGACTGTTGGTGATGTGATCAAACAGTATAGGGAACTGGAAGAAGATGTGAGTGTGATTGAATCTGGGTTTATCCCAGTTCCAGGGTACACTGCTGATTCCTTCACATTGGAGTGGGTCAACAATCAAGGATTTGATGGGTTCAGGCAGTTTTATAGTGTTACAGGCAAAAGGAGTACTTCCACTAGACCATCTGAGCAGGAGAGGAAGAAAGGAGTGCCATGGACTAAAGAGGAACACAGGTAATTGCACATCATAAGCATTTGTTATGTATATTGTTGTTCCATCGGTGAAACTGTTTATATAATGATTAAATTGATGTGTGTATCAAAAAGTGGAGTAAGAATTCCTTGCTTGGCTTGGATGTTAAACAACTTTGAAGTCAAAGCTTTTGCTTATAATTTTAATTTTTTGGCATTTCTTCTGTGTAGTTATTCAATGTTTATAAATCAGTTCGGGTTACTGTATAAATATGATTAGTATGAAAATGCCTCACTTAATATGGTCTATAGTTTTTACATATATATTTACCTGATTCCAGGGTTTTTGCTCTTGAATCAATAAGAAACTCAAAACCATATGTTGTAAAGATTTTTACACTGTTAACTAATAAAAAATTATTACAAGTATGACTTGGTAGTTATTTGAAAATCAAGAAAGTGAAGAAAAATACCGTATATGACAATATGTATTGCATAACAGTATAAAAATCCATTAAATTAGTGTATTCTAATTAAATTCTTAAAATAGTAATAAAGTCCACAGAGAAGTCTCTGCCGAATTTTATTTAATATTATCTTGAGCTTTTGATTTATGCAAAAACTACTGTCTAATGCTGGGTTACTTGCTAAATGGATCATCACAGGCAATTTCTGATGGGTTTGAAGAAGTATGGTAAAGGAGATTGGAGAAACATCTCTCGGAATTTTGTGACCACAAGGACACCAACTCAGGTTGCAAGTCATGCTCAGAAGTATTTCATCAGGCAACTAACTGGAGGAAAGAATAAGAAGAGATCCAGCATCCATGACATCACAATGGTCAATCTCCCAGAAGCAAAATCCCCTTCATCAGAGAGTAACATACCCCCTTCACCAGATCACTCAGTGCAGGATGTGAATCCACCCCAGAATCAAAGATTCTCTACTACCATGGTTAAAAAGGAACATGATTGGAAATTGCCATGTGAAACTGTGCCTATGTTTTTCAATTCCACAAATGGAAATATGTTTATGACACCACTGTGTGGGATTTCTTCATATGGGTCTAAACCACTTCAGGAGCAGTATTTCCTCAGTGGCTCTCTCCATGGATACCAATTTGGACCATATGATGCAATCATGCAAATGCAGTCCATGCAAAATCAATGAACTACACATATAATGCAGGGTTTAGAGTTAAGATACTAAAATGCTAAACCTCATTCATTGATGTTGGATTGATTTTTAGATGCTTAATGGTGGTTTTATGTAAATATGTTGAGGAGGATTTCCAAGCTTCCTTGTTACTTGATCTTTGAAGAGTGTTCATATTGTATTATGATATTAAGTTATGGGACCAACGATGCAATATCAGAGTTTGGCAGTGATATGCATCATCTACCTAGGCAGAAAGGAATTATCTAGTAAAACGTATAGGACGAGAGGAGTTAGTGATTATTCACTTTTTTTGAGATGCTTGGTGCTTCAAATAAATATAGGCTTTTGCAGCTTGCTCATGAATGCAAGTTTTAATTAGAAATCAAATTGGAGATGCCTTGTGTATTAATGATATATTATTAATAAAAAATTTCCAATTTTGATACCTTAACTTGGTATTTGGCATAAATATTGTGGTTTTAAGTTCACACAATCAATGTAACAGGTGCTAGACCTTCAATCATATGCAATGATGTATGTAATTTGTAACAAAGAATAATTAAGGGGGTTTAATTAACTCATTTGTAGTGACCAATGAGGTATTTAGGTTCAATTCCTCAAAAGATCGCAGCAGTTTAAAGTGGGTGAGGTTGAATCGTAAATTGGCTATATCCCTTCAAACATTATTCAATTGAATCATATTTAATTTTATTTATTTTAAATTTTTGTAGAATTAATTTTAGTAGATGTATTTTTCAAAATTTTGGTATTATGTTTTAATGGTAAGGTGAGAAATATTGATTTTAGTTGGTTGGAAAAATAAAACTATTTTTATGTGGGTCCTACGCTAACAATCAATTTAGTCAATGAAAAATGTTAATTTTTTGTTTTATTTCTTTCTGAATTAATTCTTTTCATTGTAAAATTTATTGTATTTTATTCACCGTAAATCTAAAACAAATACATGTAGTGTTTTTTTCTCATGGTACAACGTGATTTTAAATAATGTTTGACCTGTTAATAAATCAAGCACACATTTTTTTTTCAACATTAAACTTTTCACTGTTAAAAACTAATAAAATCAGAAGAGATATGCTAATATTCTCATTGAATATATTCTTTATTATTGATAAAATTGATTAAAAAATATAAAATTTTATAAATCTTATTTTATTTAATAAATATTACTCATAATTTTATAATTTAAAAAAACTAAAAATAAAAAATATATATATTACTAGCATTCCTCAAATCATAATCCCAACAATGCTAACAATGTCACTAGCGTTGTTGTTTGGTTAAAACTTTAATTGTATTTTCTTTTTGTCTTGTAAGAGAACTTTTAAAAAGCAAGAAAGATTATTTTCAAAAATTCTAGTCGCAACATTTTTTTAATTCATGTTTTTTATAATAGAGTAAAACTTGAGTCAATAATATTGACCTAATTCTTTAATAAATCTTACTCTTTATTTAAATTTGATCACACAATAAAAATTTATTAAAATAAAATGTGTTCGAAATTATTATAAAATGTGTGTATCAATCGATATGAAATTGGTTATTCTATTAAAATTAGACCATCAAATTTTAGTTTTAGTTTTTTTTTATAATTTTTAGTTTCAAATAAACTCATTTTGAAAGTTTATTATTCTATTAAAATTAGTATAATGGCATTTGTATGATAATAATGATGATGATCACAGTGATAATAATGTGATAATAGTGTTGGTGGTGTTGACAGTAATAGTGTTGGTAACAACAATAGTGATATTAATTGTAATAGTGATAATAGTGATGTTGGTGGAATGGTGGTAGTATTATAAGTGGTGATAGTAAGATTGATGATAATGTATTGATGATAATAATGACATTAATGATGATGAAAACAATGTTAGTGAAAATATTGATGATAGTGGTGACAACGATAACACAGTGTTGGAGGATTATTGACAAATATAGAAAGATTTTTTTTTAAAGAAAAACTAAGCCAAATTCTTAAATTATTATTTTTATTTTAAAAATAAATATAAAATATTTTAAAATTAAATTAAAAATTATTTGAGTTTCATTTTTGTCATACACATTTTATTTTAAAAATTATATACAAAATAAAAAGTATAAAAAATAGCCATCGTCTCAAATAAATGCTTAATTAATAATTTTTAACTTAAATCTTACACATACAATTGTATTAAAACTTATTACTTATAACAATCTTATTCAGTATAAACAAAATTATCACATGTAAAAAAATATTTATTATCTCAGCCAAAAAGGGTTTGCTGGTGAATGTACTACACCATTCTTCTAAATAATTGTTTTATATGCAACCCATGATTAAGTCCACCGGTTGGTTTTAATTGAATGTGTTAAGTTGGGGTCCAATGGGTTAATGATCGTACGCGGCAACTGAATATTGATAATAAAACAGAATCTAAATGCGTGGAGTGATCCAAGTCAAGAATCATTCACGTGCTTTTGTAGGTAAGTGGAAGCAGTTATTTTGGACACTAGGCCATGTCATTATATGCTTGGCTCGAAATTCCTTAGTCACTCACCATTCTTCAAAGTGACGCATAAATGTACCACATTGCCTTAGTTAATTTCCACTATGCTAGAATAGCTATGATAATAAACTATCACAAAAATCCATTTGTTCTACTTCATTTCCGTATAAAAAATATCTATTTAACAAAAAAAAAAAATTCATGTTCGATTCATTTCTTTATAAAATTATCTTCAACCAGCAATAATCATGCATCATAAATGATATTAGTTTTTAACTAATAGATTTAGGACAAAAAAAAATATAAAATTATACCATGTACATTGACATTATACATTGGATTTTTTAACAAACAGAAAATGGGTAAAGAAAGAAAATAGAGACACTAATCCTATGTTTGATAGAGAAAAAAAATTTAATTGAAGGAAAAGTAAAAACAATATATAAAAGAAAGAAAAGTTTAAATTTTTATTTCTGCAAGTTAACTATTCTTTTTTGTTTTTCTTTCACTTTCTTCTTAATTAAACAAAAAAATCATCCTTATTTATATATTTTATTTATTTTCTTTTGCTTTTTTCTCTTTCAAACATATCCTAAATAAACGATATAATAAAAGGGAATAGAAAGAAAATTATAAAACATTGTAAGAATTAATTATGAAAACAACATATCTCGTAATGGAAATTAATTGATGGGGTTTAGTCTCGAATTTTGACCATTGATGTACTAAGTGCCACTACTACGAGCATCTCATGCTCCACTCTAGCCTCTTTTAACTTTGTTCTCTCCACAAGCAAGAAAGTTCTTTTTCTTTCTTTTATTTTTTTCCCCACATATTTGAGTGTTGGTGGTATTTATACTCATTATTGTACCTATACATTATATAGTTCAGGTCCCTTGAAAGACCTATGCTTAACTAATAAACTTTAAATTACTTGACACAAAAAATTACAAAAGGATGTTGAATGGTTCTTTCATCTAATAACAAATTGTAATCCAACCCAACTATTTCATTAATTTTTGCTTTTATAATTGGATGAATTGATTGAATTTATACATGGATGGATTAGATGTTTAGTGACTAAATTAATTGAATTGTTTCCCCTCCCTTCAATGAACCTTGGTTTTTCAATTGTGAACTGCATCAAATGATGTGGCTTAAACATTGCATTTGTTGTAGTGCCAGGAAGCGCATCACATCATAATTAGTGCGCTTGAAATCAAATCACCGAAATTTCACAACGCAAAGCTGCATTGTAATGGATGTAATAGTTGCATTAAGGTCCTACTATTTATTAAAGATTACATTGGAGTTGCATTAAAAAAATTGAAAGTGTATGTTTATACATACAAATAAAACAAAATTTAATTTTTTTAATTCAAATATCTCTTGAAATTAAAGACTAATATAAGATATTAAAATTTATTTAAACAATTAACATCTCTTAACTTATGTTTTTTCATATGTATAAACAAGGATTGTTAAGACACTAATTAACACTTTCTTAGATATTAAGTTTCTCACACAAATTGTTTTTTATCTTTCTCTTTCTTGATAGATTTATATCGAATTATGAAGATTTAAGGATGGTAGTGAGTTGATGATGAACCATAGGTGAGATTTGAGAGAAAGGAGTAGATAATATGAGATTTTAAATGAGTTATGATATAATGCATGAATGATACCCTGAAAAATTTAAGGATTGGTTTTGTTAGGGAGAAACTCTTTCCTTCTTTATCTCTTTCTTGGTCTATCAAATTTCATTGATCCAAAAAATATTTGTATCAAAACTGACTTGTATTTCTCTAGATACTTTAGCAACTCTTATTAACTAAGAGAAACCATATATAAGATCATGCTTCTCCTCAGTATTCAAGTCTCACCATTAATCCCAGAACCTTAATTCTTGCCATGGACCAATCAGATGAATACTGTTTACCATCTTGCGATAACTTTTAGGTTAATAAGGGCTTTACATTTCAACTTTTGGCATGGTGGATGGTATAGGTGAAGGTTCACTGGTAAGGAATACTATGTCAACCACATTCATGCATTGTAATCTATACTAATAATAAAAAAAATACTTTTATTTAAATGTACATAATTTATGGGACAGTTTTACGCTTAAATCATTTTTTAAATTTCTATTATTTTCTTTTAAACTGCTGTAACTACCTATAATTCTTTTAATCTTGGAACTTTTTTTCTTTACTTCTTTTATCTTATTTTTTTTATTTAAAAATTCTAAAGAGGCAAGGAGTGCCTCTATCCCCTAATATATATAAAGAGATTCTTTAATTTGTTATTTGACATGACATTAACTTTTCATTTCTTTCCCAATTTTTATACATGGTGTTGCCTTCTAATTTAGGTGCAGGCCTTACAAAGGAATCTTTCGTTAATCAAAACGCAAGCCATATTCAGCAATCAATATAAAATCTATGTCGATCATTTGCTAACTATATATGGAAAGAGCATCATTCATATATAGCAAATAATTAACGGATGGAGGCTTTCCGAAGAAGCAACATTTTGCGCAACTTCTAAATCTTATCAAATAATTAAATCTATTTAAACATATTTGAGCTTTCTTATTGATGTTATCATATATCAAATAATTAAATATATTTAAACATATTTGAGCTTTCTTATTGATGTTATCATATACCACTAGAGAAAGCACAGTAGTCAATAGTATAAGCACTTATGAGTCCTTTATCCCTTCTCCATTTGACTTACAAAAGCTTCGGTTTTGAAAATGTTCACTAAAAACTCAAAACTATAGCTAAATTATGAGTGTCTACTACAATCGAAAAATTACATGTTTTCTTATCATATTTACATGATTCCCAATAATGAACTAATGGTTACAGAAAATTAGTGAAACAAAAAAGTTTGTTTAAGCATCACAATTTTTTTTTTTTGTTTTTACCGCAATAGAAATTTTAAAAAGCCAAGTAAAAAGAGTAACATACTTTTAAAAAGGTTCAGTCAAATATAATATTGGGCTTTTCATGTTCGGTCATGATATGGACGCATATATGTTAGAATATATTCACCAAAAAAGCATATATATATATATAGTATCTATTTCATGAAATCCTACTGTTTAGAAAGTCCAAAAAATAGAACATGGAAAGTCATAAAACTAATAGTTTCTCACATCCACTCTTCCCTTCATTCTTTTGCTGTTGCTGTAGCTCATTGCTGGCACTAAATTTGTTGTTGCTTTTCCAACCTTTGTGAGAGGCGTGGTATCCATCATACTGCTTGTACCTACAGTTTTGGTCCCACCCACTAAATCAAAGTTGCAAGGCAAAAATGGCACCTAAAAAGTTTCACCATGATACATGACAAAATCTCCACTATTCTTCAATAAAGAAGCACCTTTCTTGCAAGTTGCATAGCAAGACATCACTTTACTTTATTCTACATTTGATGACCACATTTTGGTCTAATTCCCTATGTGATTTTCTTATTGCCCCCAAGCTCCCTTACTAAATTTCATATAAAAAAGAATGCAAATTGTATAACTAAATTCTTATTCTTATGTTGAATGCCCTAGTGGATGCACAAGAGGGAATTGGTTACTCAGCTCATTAGCTTACTAAAGTGAAAGTGAGATAAGGAGTGGGGGCTGAGAAGAAAAGAGAAGAAGAAAAAAAAATATTAGATCAAAAAGAAAAAATCGTGAGTGGTTA
Source organism: Pachyrhizus erosus (assembly GCA_026544285.1). Lineage (NCBI taxonomy): Eukaryota > Viridiplantae > Streptophyta > Magnoliopsida > Fabales > Fabaceae > Pachyrhizus > Pachyrhizus erosus. The sequence goes on along the minus strand of JAMLFT010002997.1, from coordinate 4,529 downwards.
ATGGTGGGAATAAATCCTTTCATGTTACATTTGCCATGTTATATTCTGCATTATGGCTTCTGTTCATAAGAGGTGAGACTTTTTTTTTTCCTTTGAGAAAATCGCGTGTAGAGCCGTCTCGAAATTTGTTTTCTTTTTATTTATAATAATTGAACTTAGTTATGGAAAGGTTTATAATAATTTATGTACATTGCTTAATTAGTTTATTCTTCATTTAAAACTTGTGATTTAGCATTCAAATTAATTTTTCTTTCTTGTAAAATTAGGATGTTAATGATGACAAGGATAATGTTGAAATTTTATATCTACCTCTCACTTAATAAAAATGTTGAATAAGGAGAACTGTCTAAAATAAGCTTGAGTTCGTGAGTTAATTTATCTTAACTTAGTCGATCTGTTAAACGAATTGAAAAAACGTTGGTTCAATTTTTGTTTAATTGATTTGACACAACTCACGGTTTAAGGCAAGTCAACTAAGACGAGTTGGAGCAAATTATATTAATCAATTATTTTATTTTAAAAAATTCTTTTTATTTTTGGTTTTAAATTTCCTTAATATTTTTATTTTTTATTTTATTATTTTTTAAGTTTGTTGTTATAAATTAGTATTTTATTAGGCCTTTGTATTTTTTTATTTTTCTATATTTATTGTGTTTATTTTTATTATTTTAAATTAGATCAACTAAATTGTTGATCAAATCCATTAGAATCTAATTGGATATAAAATTAGAAGTGTCTTTTAGAATTTCTTTTATTGAAAAAACTTATATTTTCAAATAGAAAAGTTTTCAAAAACATTTTGAACTTGTATTCAAATAAACCTATAATTTGTTAAGAATATATTTAGATAAACTTATCCAAAAATATTTTTAGAAGAAGAAAGTAAGAACAAAATGAAATGAACTTATAAGTTAAAATTAGTTTATATTTAAATTAAAAATAATTTTTTAGAAAAATTATATGAAAATTTTTATAAATTAATTTAAATATAACTTAATTTTAATTTATAATTTTTTTCAAAAATATTGATAGATAAATTTACTTAAACTAACCCTAATTCATAGTAAGTTAATATGGACAATATGTGTTTTTACTCAACAAAAGTGAGTCAAATTAAATTAAATCATCTTTTGTACTTTCAATAATGAGTTATATGAATAAAATGAATTGATTTATTTTAACACCTTTAAATTTAAGGGGTAGAGCCAATGTTTAATATTGACAAGAAGAAATATAGACAAAAAATTTCAATACGATTATTATATACAAAAGAGGATCCATGCTTAGTCAGAACGGTAGTGTCCGCACAGTACTAATTGATGAGCGATTTTTTAGGGCTCCTCAATTCATTTTTAAGAACAAAATGAAAGAAAGCCACAAAGTGGAAAGTAACTTACATGACATTATGGAAATTTTTGAATAAACTAAGGCAATTAATGTGGAAGAATAGAAGGTTTGCTTGAGAGACATAAACTAAGAGAAAAGAACGAAAAGAGAAAAGGAATTATTTAATAATGCATTAGGTTGCTTTCTAACAAGGAGGTAGTTGGGGAACACCATGACATGCTAAAAGCTTAATGTGTGCATTGTGATATGTTTGATTTGCTCAGGCAATGTGACTGGACTTCCTTATTATGTCTTCCTTTTACTGGTGTGGTACATTTTTTTATTTTTATTTTTTATATATATGATTAGTTGTAGATTCTCAATTTAAATATTAAATTATATGGAAACTTATGTTTAAGAGCACTAATTCACTTAAAAAACAAATACACACACATTGTTGTTACTTGAATTAATGTTTGGTCATTCAACAAATCTATGGTCCACAGAATCATGTTGAATTGCTAGGATACAGTTGGTGATGAAAATGAATTCCACCAAAGTGGTGGAAATTGTTTTGCGAAACCATTTGATTTGTTTTAAAATAAAAAAGAAGCATATGAAAATAGATTTTACAAGATCTAAGATGTGTCATAAAGAAGAATTGAAATGACATTTCAAGATGTTATGTGAAGTTAAGGTTGTTGGGTAGCTCCTTTGAAGACATTGAGTACAATCAAGTTTTTTTTTTTCTTTTTTGTTAATTATAATTTTTATTTTTTTACGTTTTTTTTTTCAAATTTCACTTTAATTTTTAAACAAATTTTTAAATTTTTTTCCTATAATTTTTTCTTGTTAATAATTTTAGTTTTTTTTATCAAATAACAGTGTATTATAATAACATAATAATCACATTTACTAGTTTAACGACTTAACACATTATAGATAAGTTTAACAAAATAAATATATTTATTTATTTTTATAAATCAAAATTTTCATAATTTAAAAATATAATTTAAAAAAAATATACATAATTATTTTATCAAATTTTTTAATAACGTGATAAGTTATTAAATTATCAATATAATTATTATATAATTAGTTAACATTAATATTTGACATAATAACTAAAATTATTAATAAAGAAAAAAATATAGATACCCGAAATGTTAAAAATTTTGTTTAGTACAAAATTTTGAAAAAAACACATAATTAACCTGTTTAAGAATTGTTTGGGGGTGTAGATAAAATTGTCTAGACTATCATGATTTGATTTGTTGGCAATATATAACAAACCTACTTCATTTAGAAGTAAATTTGGAGGAGGAATTATTATTGGAAAATTGATATGGAAGATTTTCTGAACAAAAGAGGGGAAATAGTAATTATAACGAAGAAACGAGGAATTCAAATAAAAATTGAGATAATGACTAGGAAATTTTTTTCCAAGAGATGAAATGAAGAAAGGATCTCAATCACAATCACAGAAGCTTGAGACAAGTGAATATGCAGGATATGTTCGACAACGGTTATTAACCATCTTCAAACAGAAATAATGTTTGAAGACAGTTATCAATATGTTCCTAGTTTTAGTTTTTTTGATAGATTTTACGTTGTTCAAATCTTGTAGTTTTACTGTTGTGTTTATTAGGTTATATAAATAGGGATGTTAATCTTTTTTTTTCTCGATTCCTATGCACAAATTTTGAATAACAGTCACCCTGCTTGAAAAAATGACCTATTAGAATGATGTGTACGTTTAAATTCATACTTCAATCCATAATTCTCTTCTTCTGTCTTTTCTTCTCAATATTTTAATCTTTTTCTTCTCCAAACTTTAATTCTTTTATTACGTATTTTCCTTTTAAAAGTGCATATCATATAGTTTTCTGAATACAACTATGTTTTAAGAGATTTTGTCTTGAATTCAAATTTAATTAGTCCTCTCTTTATGTGAAGATATTCAAACTTGACAAGAAATCCTACTTGCATTTATTGTTACTTTGATCAAAGTTCTAACTAAAAATAATATTTGAACAAGTCATTATATCTATTTAATTTTGATATAAATACAACACTATTTTTAAACATACCTTTTAACGCCGCAAATTTTAATAGAAATAACAAGTCATTTTCAAATAATTTCATCTTTCTTTTAATTGAAAATTGAAGCCTTGATAGTTTAAATAAAAAGAATTCGTAATCGTGGTTCTAGAATAAGTTGTTTGTGGTTTAGAATCAAAAACAAAAAATTTGATAAAAACTAAGTTTAAATACTCAAACGAATTTTCATTGTAAACATATTGGCATATTCAGTGAAAATGCATTGTCATACTGCAAATAAAACTAATCTAGGAGAAAAGTATTTTTGAACTACATAACGAAAACTTATTTTTGTTGTGTAATTCATATTATATATATATTATTTTTGTTGAAAAATTATCTTTAAATATCAATTTAATTAATTGTTATACAAATTATATTTATTAATAAAAAATTGAATTGGTCACAATGTAAGTTATCCTTTTAATAGTAATTAAATTAGTAATGATATAAATTAATTTTTTATTTATAATCAAATTATTTACAAGTGAATTAAATATCTTTTTAATTGTATCATAATCAATTGAATAAATCAAATTAACTACACTAATAATAAATTAATTTTGAAAAAAATTATATTCAAAATAAAAAAATCAATCATAATACTGAATTACCTTAACTCACTTGTATTCTCAATACAAAGTAGTAGAGAGACGCAAGTCTACGCTCTAATGGATACGTAATTTTCAAAATTCAAAATTATTTTGTTAATTAATTTTATTCATTCGATTAATTATTTTTTGAGTTCATTTAATTAATTAATTAATCATGATAGTATTAAAAGGTAACTTGATTCACTTAAAATTAATTAAATTAAAATTAAAAATTAATTTGTATTATAAGTAATTGATTACTATTAAAAAAAGTAACTTTGACCTAATTAATTTATTTCAATTAAAATGTGTGTGTAAAACTAATTACACAATAGAAACAGATATTAATTGTATATTTCGACTAAAATATATAATAAAAAGTTATATTATGTATTTTTTTTAAAAATAAACACAGTGAAAATTAATTTTTACAGTATTAATTATTTTTAAAAAATTAACACAATAAAAATAAAATTTTATTGTATAATATTTTTCACTATACCTATTATA
>JAMLFT010002996.1:0-23326 GCA_026544285.1 Pachyrhizus erosus | reverse complement strand
TAAGAAATAAATTTTATTCTCTTCATAATTTTTTAAAGTTTAAACATACTGGTCCAATAGCTACATCACCTTGCAATTTCTATTATGAAAAAGTTATAACTCAAATAAGTATTTTTTTTAAGTTGTAAATAATTTTTTTATTAGCATTTAAAATATTTAGGAATAACTTAAAAGTATATTTATTTTATAATTCATATATTAATGAATTATAAAAAAGATCTAATATATAAATCATTTAAAAATTATTCTTTTTAATATATTTGGTAAAAAAAGATACAGAAAAAATGATAATTATATGCAATCTACTAAATAATTCATTTATTTGTTTATAATATTTTTTACATAAATATAATATCTATTATGTGTACCATACTATAATGTAATAAAATGACTAAAGAATAGAGATTCATTTATAAAATTGAAGTAATTTAATATATGATGTAATTGTAATGTTGCATCACAGCAAGAATTTTAGTTTAGCTCTTAGAACTGTAATGAAACATAAGATTTACAAATTGTGGATATTCTATTTTTTTTTTACAAGAAGATAAAGTTATATTTATAAATAAATTCATCACTAATTTTTTTAAAATGTATGTAAATGATTAACTTTTTGAAAAAAAAAATGAAATTTCTCTTTCTAAACTATAATTTGATTTTAATACACTAACAATGTAAATTTTTTTATACTGTTAATTAATAAAAAAATCATCTTAATTAAATATAACTTTTAAAATAATTATTATAAAATTAATAAATTTATGATACATGATAATCTAATATTGTATGCTTGTTATTCATATTATTTTCTAATTCAAAATAGTACCGTTGTTTTTATCAAATGATAATTACACACAAATATATTTTTTTGTAGTAAAAGATTTTTTTTTTCTATTTTATTAGTTGTACAAATTTTTCACATATCTCTATCATTCTTTTACTTAATTTACTAATTATAAATTAAAAAGAACAACATCCACACAATGAGTGGGTATATATCTAGTATTTATCAACAGCAAGTTAGCAACAAAAACACTGATTATCTGTGGGGTCTGTTTACAAAGTCTGACACTTGGGCATCTTTTCTGTGCTACCCAAATTTTTTTATCTAGTAATTGACAAAAAATGAGTCCTGCATGCATGCTATTTCTTTACATGTGTGGTTTAGGGGACATTGATTCGTTGTAATTGCATTACCAGGACTGACAAAAACAAGTGCTCAATTCAATTATTGTCTCCCTACGCATAAAACTTTAAGCCCCTTGGCACCTTTGTTGTTAGGAACTTTCCCATAATTGAGATTATGTTTAGCTTCTTAAAGGGTGCACATCTGAGTAATGCCTACTTGCAAGTTGTTTTCTTTTAATGATTCTGTAAATTTGCAACAAAACTTCTGATTTCTGGGCAAGTGGGGTCCCAATGACACCATGTCACACACTACATTGATGCTCAATTCCACTGCAGACATGCACAAGGCTACAACCTTGTTATAGTGTTACTGAAATCTTGTCTCATGGGGACCAGTTGGTGGTGATCAAGGAATCTTAAAGCTTTTTGCTAGGACATTGTGCAAAGGTACAGGGTGGAGGACATACCCTTTTATTGAGAAATAATCCTGAATATGCTGACATACTAGTCCACATAAATTTTTGAAAGATGAACCAGATATTATGTGAAATCATACAAAACACTGCTAGAACTTCAACTACCATTGTATGCAAATGCTGATTGGAGAATGCAGGTGTTCTGCAGAGAAGCAAAGTAGTGAGTATTGCTCATCTTCAAGTTGAAGACTAGTGCAGCGAAAACTAAAATGTGGCCAGTCAAAGTAATTTTAGAAGGTACCATTATTACACTTGGCAGGTCCATTGCTTTCAAACCTTTCAGGTGCAGCTGATACTTGTGGATAACATTGACAAGAAGATAAAACCAAATTTGAGTAGGTCCTGGAGTTGTTTTTTACTTGTTTAATAGCCTAACATTTGAAGCAATTCTCGTACCCTGGTTCAAGGGAACATGCTTACAAATAGTGTCTTATCTTAGTCCACCAATAACATGGTATGTTTTTGTTCCAAATAGCACTCCAAGCCCTCTCTGCCTAGCATCAAATGGATTTTGTGAAACAACTTTAAATCTAGTGGATTTGATGCTAAATTCCGGTCAAGTTCATTATAGGAAAATAGGAATTCATTTCATGCTTCAGGAGATTCATGTATGTCAAAACTAGTAGTCATGTGAATATATTAGAAGTTGGGGTTCGATCCTTGCTACTAAAAGTATCATTTTATCAAAAAAAAATAAAAAAATAGATCGACTGGATGGAAAAATGATTAGTTAGATGTGAAATAAAAGTTCCAAATACCTTAATTAATTCCTGAAAAAAAAATCTCATGCAATATCAGACACACTTTAAATGATTTCACAACTCTAAAAAAAACTAAAGTGGGACATTTTTCTATATACTCCTAGTATAACATTTGATACTATTAAATATAATCTTATATACTTTCTCATATACTTATTATAAGATTATATTAACTAATACATTAAGATGAATAAAATTAAATAATTTATTTTAAAACATTAAATTTATTCTAAATTAATATTTTTTTAAAACTACTCTTAAAAACAAAATTCACAAATATTAATAGATTATATTTTTCTTATATAAGAAAGAGATAAATTATACATAAAAATAAACAAATGATATAATTTCTCAAAATCTTTACATATCAAGAGATAAAATTAGACCATCTATCATTCAAAGAATAAAGTTAATGTAATCCGGTGACTAATTCTTGAATTAAGAAAAATAATTTTAATTAAGAATATTTTTATGAAAAATAATTAATGTAAAGAATATTTTTAATTAAATCTTATAAAAAAAATAAGTCATATTCTTAATTTAAATCTTGTGAAAAGAGCAAGAGAAAATATAATTTTTAAAATAATTACTATTAAAATAAAAAATTCTATAATGTAACAATTTTTATTGAATAACTAAAAAAAGATGAACCCAAAATTTAAATTTGACCTTGTCATATTATTCACAGAAGAAGAATACATTACTAGAATTCGTAGAATGATAGATTGCTAGCTGCCTTCTGACGAGTAATATCTACTGAATGTGTGATGTAAGTGGGTAATTTTCAAATACTCAGATCAGGTTAGATAATGTTTTAATTGCGTCATCAGTAATAGTCACTATACCCTGAAGCGAACAAGCGAACATCAAATCTCAACCAGAATAATGCCAAAACAAACATATAATGCCAAACTTACAATAATGCTATGTTCTGCCAATAGGAGTGGTCCTACTTAACTAACTTCTTTTGCTGATGTACAGACTTGAAAGCTGCTTTACCTATACAGGCCATTTTTGTTTAAATTTTGAAAAATAAATGTTTTTATGATATAATCTTGTTTTAAATTTATTCATAAATTATCACCTTTTCTTAATATAAAACAATTAGCCTTAGTTCCTATGCACAGTTAGTGTAACAAATTTACACAATTAACTAGTCAAAATTTATAAAAAACAACAAACTTGTTATGCATGAAAATTTGTAATTGAATATATAAAAAAATAAATTATTTTGTCAATACATAAACCCCTTTCTCAAAAACAAAATTGTTTTTGTTTTAAAAAATAGTTCTTGTTTATGGAAAACTTAGTCACTTTACACTATTGGCTCAGAAAACACAATTAAACTGGCCATAATAACATCATTATTAACAGTCTAATGAAAAGAAAGAATGGAGCATATTTAAGCTTTATGAAAACTATCAGAATATTTACAATGATTTTCTTCTTCCCTGATATTTGAATACCAATCCATTCACACATTTTGTTTCTTCTAGTTTTTAACTTGTCTTACTTTCGTACTGCTGAATCAAATGGTAACACGGGTGGCACAAGGTGACCTTAAGACCAGATGACAAGAATCCAAAAATTAATGATAATATATACAAATAACAACAAGTCTTCATATTGTGATAAGAATTACACAGCTAAGGAGAACATGTATCCTATACAATCTCTTCGTATAAAGAATTAAAGAATGATCTGCTGTTGTGTATTATTTTGATCTATGTTTGACTGATTATGGAAATGTACATTGCCACATGGAAAATGTATTTAAGGAATAAAGGTACACCTGAAAGGTAAGGAGTGCTTGCAATGATGTGTAGTAGAAAATGGGTGCTCAGAACTCTCATGGTTACCTGAAAGGCACCTGAAGTGATTCCAAAGGGATCAAAATTGCACATCCTGTTGAAAATAGTACTCACTTCCTTGTTAAGTTGCCAGGTAACCTTCATGTCACAAACTTTGGCATTAATTTGTAAATCAGGATTGAGCATGTGAGTCATTGCACATGCACTCAGGGATTGGATATTTGGTAACATCCCTCCCAGCCTTGGTAGTTCTAAGTTCTGGCTGCCCCAATGAGTCTTGGTGCAACTCTTTGATAATCCTGTTGAACTCTTCTTCTGAGAGGGAAGATTTGTGAAAATAAGGGAGCATGTGTCTCTTGTTTGGGGTTATGTATTTCTTGTGCCCAGCAAATGCCCGGTGACCCTGAAAGTAAAACAACATTTTAAGTATGAGAATTAAAAAATTGTCACACTGGCTGATTTAGTTTGATAAAATGTTTTTCCAATTTCTATTTTCATTTCCTGTTTTCACAAATACTACAAAACTACCTTGTCACTTTGTTTCCTATATTCCTAGAGTTGTACAAGAAATGGTGAAAATAGTAAAATGTTGTTTTCACCATTTCCTATACTTTCAAAACAGGAAACAAGTGAAAATAACTTGGCATTTGTGTAATTATTTGTGAAATTAAAATTCAAATGCAAAGTATTTCCTACAGTCCTGTTCAATTAATAGAAGAATCATTAACAACTTAGCAAGCATACCTGAATTGCATGGCCCATATTTCCTCCATGAGATGGCATGAAAACATCACTCTTCTCAGACACTATGTAATCTATGGCAGCCATTATAGAAGCCTTATTTGCAAATGGTTGTAGTTCTTCTGGCAAGGCAAGATCTTCCTTGCTGTAAAAATGTGGAAACTCTTGGACTAATGGAAGCAAGGCTTCTTTTCCACCCAATGGATATCCTCCAGCCCAATAAATTCTTGCAGTCTTTGGAGCTCCTAGAGCTTTCAATAGCCTATAAATTGAATCAAAATATCAATCAGCAAATCCCATTACACTCATTTTTTAAAAAACAACCAATTATACAGAAGTGTTATTCTATTCACTTAGTAAATTGAATCAAAACATCTACCAATAGCTTATAAATTGAATCAAAACATCTATCAATAGCTTATAAATTGAATCAAAACATCTATCAGCAAATCCTATTACACTCAATTCTGAAAAACAACTAATCAAACAGAAGTGTTATTGTATTTACCTAGTAACCTCCACAGCATTCAAGGGGCATAGACCAGCCATTTTCCTTTCATGGTAAGTCATGTTTGATTTTGCAGTCAAGAGCTCTGGCCTTTGTATCCTTTCATTGTTAATAATCTCATCAAACTCGGGACTCAAACCGGGGAGGCATCCAGTCCTCACCCACACATCCTTTTCCATTCTTAGATGAAGAGCAAGGTAAGGTCCCTTGCTTTTCATTCTCTCTGCAAGTCTGTCACCAAGTTCTTGAACCGGCTGAGCAAACCTTCTTAATGCATTGAAAGCAACCTGAAACATAAGATGAGAACTAACTTTCAGAATCTGCAATCAGTTGTCATACAAGTAAATTTGTAAAGGGTGACTTTTAGGGTTTTATCTGTTTTGTTTTTCTTTTTCTGTTTTGATTCCCCCACTTTCCCTTATGTAAAAAGGATGAGAATTTGAATTCTAAATACCTTGCATCTAAGCTTTTGAAGATCAGAAGGAAGATCCTTGGACAGCCTTGAATCCAAACCACGTAAGAGCAAAACACCTTCTCTGTTGATCTGCACAGACAACCAAAACTATAATTAGAAAAGAGTCCCTTTCCCAAAACATAAACACACTCGCTACTTTTCCCAAACAAGATAAAAAATTTCCTTAATTAACAATGCAAATGCCTATGGAGGCCTCTAATTACTTATCTACAACATTACTACTCTGATTATATTAATGTTGGTGTCATGCATAAAATGAACCCTCTATGAACTATTGAAATTAATGGGTCAACATTCTAGGAGGACTCAAAATTTGGAGAAGCTGAACCCCATTAAGCATTACTGAAAAAGCAAAGAACAGAACACTTGAAGAAAACAGAAGAAGATGTGAGAACATCTCCTAACTGTTTTTGGTGTTTGGTCTTTAAAACACTTGTTTTGGAATAATTTTCAAAACTAAATATATTTTGGATGAGAAATTGACTGTTGAGTGAGTGGTATGCAAATTTTTTAGAAAACAGTTTTAAAAACAAGAAAGTGACAAGAGGATCAAACAAGCCCTTACTCTTCTGAGATATCTTGAACGGATCCAACTGGGAGTGACGTGAAGGGGAGGACTTCCCTCCACCGGCCTAGTCATTAGGTGCGTTGATGGCAATGCTGAAACCACTCGCACATCATTGGCAAGAACACTCTTGAAGTGCTCCAAATCAAATATATCACCAAACTCACTGCAACCAAACCAAACCAATGGAAAACATCACAAGTAAGGAAAAACATCAAAGTCACACCACACTCTTCTAGCACACATAAATAAGGAAATAAACTTAAACTACACAAAAAAAACAACGGGATCAGCATAAGGAAAGAAATTCATTTTAACCCTAAACGTCAGTAAATATCTTGTCCAAATTTTAAGAATTTGAATTCATCAATAAGCTAAACTCATCTATGTATTTGGAAATATGATTCAACATAGACTATGGACAAGAATAAAATGTACCTTTCATCACCCCAAATGACATTGACTTGCAGTATAGGAACAACCAAAGCAGCCCCAAGAATCCTAGCAATGACAACTGCATCAACAATCTGATTCCTCTGCTGATTCAACCCCCCAGAAACCACCACCATGAGATACTTTCTCCTATCCCTCAGAACCCCTTCACTTGCTCTTCTATAATCCCTGCTGAAACCCAAGCAAGGTTTGTATCCCAACCCATCTGGCTGCTTCCAAAACTCACTCTTCTCAACATCCCCATCACCTTCCACCTTGTCCAATCCCTGTGCTCTCAGCTCCACATGGGAAACCAAAGGCTGTGGCAGCAAAGCCTCGTCTTTTTTGTCATTCTCCCTCACAACACCAAGGTTTGACTTTGAATGTGGGGCTAAGATCATGTTCTGTGGCAGGGTTGTGACACATGGATGGGAAGAAAATGGGGTGTGAAGAGTAAGGCCAAACTTGAGCATGCCAAGGAAACCAAAGAGAAAGAGAATGAAAAACCACAGTCTTGGCCTCCTGACGATGTTGTTGGTGAAGAAGATAAAGAACCTGTTGGTGTTCCTTGAAGACTTCTTGGGAGAGTCAAGAAGAGATTGCAAAGAAGAAGATGATATAGAGTTGATGATCTGTGAAGGAACTGATATGCAGGACAACTTCTTGGCATTGTTCTTTGACTTAGCCATTGAAGAGAAGAACTTCACAATGAGAGAGAGAGAGAGAGAGAGGGGGTGTCACTGCTTTTCTTTTATTGTTATTTAGTTCTGAACTTCTCTTCTTTCAGAAGAAGAACATAATGAGAGATTATGAGTTTGGTTTGTCTTTAAAAGAACCTGAATCAAGTTTTCATTCGAAGTCTTCTTTTTTCTAGAGAGAGAAAGAGTGGGAGAGAGAGAGAGAGAGAGAGGAGGGTCGGCGGGAACGCGAAGTTTCAACGCGTAATCAAAGGAATGGAAACTGAGGTTTGAGAATTTGGACAAGCTTACTTCTGGTGCACATCGTTTTTAAGGTGGGAATTTATGGTTTAAGGTGTTGGAATTTGGCATTCATTATATTATAGTTACATTATTATCCATCTCAACTTTTGGTGAATGGGGGGTGTCTGTGGTATGTTTCTTAGAGAATGACCCTTAAGCCCCTCTTTCATTATTGATTTCAGGTTTGGAATTTGGTAAATATATCTTTACATTCCTGTGGTGTAGATATTTTGAGATAGATAAAAAAAATTAATTAACATAATTGATAATACGATGTGATTAGAAAAAAAAAATATTATTGAAATATTAGTATTATTAGAATGTTCAAATATCTTAAGAATGTTAATATTGGTAATCAACTTTGCAATCAAATATAGTTTATGTTTTCCTTTTCGTCCCTTGTTTTGGAGGGTTTCTAATATTCAACAACAGGTAAATCCAAAGCCATCTAATTATCATGTCAAGGAAATTATATCTTACCATGTATTGTGTAGGCTTAGAGGTGTCAATGTCACACAAAGTATATGGATTGGGTTAACAAAATATGTGGAAGTGAAATATATATTAGCCTAATTATTTTATTAATGATTTACACAGTTGGTGGAGACTTCTATTTTATTTTTTTCATATTTTATTTTTAATTCATTTTTGTATTACAAAAGTTGTTTTGGTTTAATGTTTGTTGAGACTTAAACTATGAAAAATAATAGTAAAAGTGATGTTATAAGTGTTAACAGAATTAAAAAAAAAAAAAACAATAATTACGATGTCTATTTAAGAAAAAGAGATATAATTGAGTTTTGGTTTACCTAATTTTGACCCACATAAGTTAATAATTTTAATAGGGTGTAAATAATCCTTATTTTTACATATCATTAATCCATTTTTTTCAAACTTTGTCTTACATGTTGGGAATTGATCAAGTACCATGATACTCTATCATGCATCATTGATATTCAAGTTGTTAATAGAATTTAGTCATAGCATTGATAATAAGTACAGGCAAATTTATAAACGGGGAAATGATGAAAACATTATATTAAAAATATAGTTTATATGTTTCTTTAATATCTATGTTGCTATATTAAGTAAATAGTCACAATAGTTTTAAAAAGCGGTAGGTATTGTCATATTAATTTTTAAAATTAAAAAATATTAAATAAGTTCCTAGATGTTAAATAAGTCTTTTAAATTTAATTATTTACTGTTATTTTAATTTCTAAATATATATTAATATTATTACTTTAGTTACACTTTTTTTTTATTTTAGATCAATATAATTATCAATTTACATTTTTAATATGTTTTTAATTTCCTTCAATGGAAAGACTAATGTGACAATGCCGTACAAATTCACTCAACATAGATTATTACTATCACCTTTTCACACCAGCTACATTAGAAACTCTAAAATATTTCACAGTTTGAGACTTTCACACCGTATACAATTACCTTACAACCATGTTTTAGTATCCTAACAATGAAACATCCAAGCAATGGCTCAATCACATCTGAGCCCAATGCCATGACTCTTCTGTTTTAAACAGACTTGAAATATATCTCTCATGCATTTTCACTCTCACAATTTGACAAACAAAATTTTCTTCACCTTATGAAAAAATGTTATCCAATAGACTTATGAATTATTTGAGCTCATCTAGATCAATATTTAAATTAAGTTGGCACAATCTTGGCTTGGCCAAGTCTATGTTATAATTGGGAATTACATGAAGTACAATAGTCTAATGAAAAAAATTGAGCTAAGAGTAATCCTATTCAACTTATAGAAAAGCTGATTGGTTGGGAAAAGCTGGTGCCAATGCTATAATCAACTGATGCTGTTTGATGTTTGTCCTCCCCAGATTAAATTCGTGCTGTAGAAAGATGCCTTAGGCCTTAGCTAGCTTTTTCTGTTTTCTGACTGATAAAAAATATGATTACTTGATCTACATATCACCCCCATTCAAACATTTTGTAGTCTTAAACTAAATTGTAATCAATATCAGTTGATAGGTAAGGAATATAATTTCTTTTGAAAAAAAAAAAGTGTTTTTTAAGAGGTAAAACAAACTATTAATGATTAAATAAAATAAGCATTGGAAATTTGAAAGAGAATTACCACTCTTTTAAAGAGTTAACTCAAATCAACTAATTTTATCAATTAATGTGACCTTTAAGTATTAAACAATCTTTTAATTTTTATAAAAAAAAAAAATTATTTTAATTTTTTTAAAAAAAATTAATATTAATCTATTAAAAATTTAAAATTTTTTATTTTAATTTCTATTATCAAATAATAATGTTACATAACATAATAACGATATTAATAATTTATCAACTTATCATGTCATTAAATAATTTGACATTATAGTCATATATAATTTTTTTAATAAAATATATTTTTAAATCTTTCCATCATTAATTATTTTAAATAAATAAAGATTTAAAATTATAATTTATTAACAAACATTATACATAATTATCCTTTTAAATTTTTTAATAACATAATAAGTCAACAAATTATTAATGTTATTATTATATCATCATTTGATATTATTAATTGAGAAAAAAAATTAAAATTAAAATATTTAAAAAAACAGTGTTATATAAATATCAATAGTTATTTAAGCATAAATTGAATTATGAAAGTTAATGCCAAGGAGGAATGATAAAATGTTGGGACAGATACATACATATACATCATCCCCCTAATTTTAGAAGATAAAAATCTGGAAGGTATATTAGATATTTGTTTACTACTAATTAATAAAAATGTGTTGGGTAAGCTCAACTTGTATCTCAAGAGTAATGCTATGTCGTTTTATATAGAATCCAGCTGCCATGACAACAAACAATGAATTACTATTAGTACTGCTTAACGAATTTGAGGAAGAAACAAAAAGGATTTTGTCATGTGACTCTCCCTCCATTTCGTTCCACTTTCTTATTTCACATTCATAAGCAATTATTCTTCTTTTATTCTTTTATAAATACTTCAAGGGTTAAGGTGTATGGTTACTATACTTTTGTTTTTATATGGCTTAAATATATTTTTAGGTTTTTTGTATTAGTGTTTTTTTTTTTAAATTTAAATTTAAATTTATAATTTTTTAGTTTTTTAAATATATAAAATATGTTTTAGTTTTTTAATCAATTTTTTACCGTTTAAATATACAATTGTGTTCGTTTCTAATTACAATAATGATTAAAAATATTTCATAAATTTAAAAGATTAAAAAAAACACATTTTAATTTAAAAAATTAAAAAAATGAACTGTTAAGTTTAAGATACTAAAAATATATTTTAATTTTTTTATATTATCATTATGTGATTAATAGTAAGTTTGCGTGTAATGAAGAAGGTTTGAATTTTGATAATTTTTGTAAAATTTAAATTATCTTTACAAATAATAATATATATAAACTCACCTTTTGATAATTTGTTAAAATTAATTTGTCAAGAATATATTAAGAGAGGCTTTAGCGTCTGAGGATGTTCCTCTTCTGCTTGCCAGATCGATCATGCGTCCACCCAGCGACAATACATCCCATTTTGGATAAGAGAAAAGTTAATCATTCAATAATATTTATTTTTATATATTATTTATCTTATTTTGCACTATTTTTTCTGTCTTATTTGTAAAAGCTATTGAACAAAATTTTGTATGATTAAATTTCTCTTTATATATGAGTTGATAATGATAATGGGGCCTCGTGCGCTGGGCACTCAAACTCAAACGTCTTGTACTTCCAAACATTAATTTACTTATGGTAATCATTATTTTAATTATATTATTGATTTAGTTTTTAAAAACTAACTTGATTTTAAAAATATCATGTTAGGACACTCTTAACATATTTCATTTGGAGCTTATTTACTCGTAGCTTGTACTTTTATCCCAACTTAATTAATTAGGTGAGTTCATAATATATTTTGAGTTTGTGAAAAATTATTTGAATTCAATTTTTACATAACACATTCTCAGGAAAGGACAAAACAAAAAGCTCTAACAAACCTATTTGCTTTGGCATTTATATGTATGTTTCTTGATTTTCTTTTCAGGCCTAATTTTCGGATTAGGTGAATGCTACATTAAATCGACTAGGAATTGACTTGAATCCATTTTCAACTAATGCGAAATCAACTAGGTAAATTTCAGACCAAAAATTAGTTTTATAAAAAAAACTAAAGCTTAGAAGAAAAATTCAAAGTCTTACAAAAAAAAAAGGACAAAACTTAGATAAATTATCTATGCTAGTGTTATTTTTTATGTAGGGTTAAGGTTTTACTTTGATTATACATGAAATAAAAAAATCTATTAAATGTCATGATGTATTACTGAATTAAACCTTCAAAAAGTTTTATTCTCTTAATCAACAAGTACCCATATAACAACACTTAATAGCATTTGGTTTTAAGTTTTTTTTTTATCCAAAAACAAATGTCCTAATTGTGTGGTTATAAAAAGCTCTACAATTGAAGGACAATTGACTAATGTTAAAGTTGGTTAAAAAGAATCTTACAAGGGAAAACATAAAAATATGAAGAGGTTGTGACGTGTGATGTGTGAAAGTGTGAAGTTTGTGGGGGTGTTAGTAGGAAAGTGCCAGCTGGAGTGTGATGAAACCTTGCTGTCAAAAGCTGCCACGTGGGGGACAGCGACGCATCCAGCATTCCACATGGGATTTCAGGGTCGCCTTCTGGGGGCTCCATGCTCTTTTTGCTTGCTCCGAGGTAGATAGGACCAAAGTTTTTGGAAAGTTTATATATGCACACAACATAAAAATTAAAATGGATGCATCCAAAAGAAAAATAGTACAAAGCATTGAGTCAAAGTAAACTAGTTGTGGTAAATAAATTATCACACGTGAAATCTCTAAATGAATTTTGGTAGCCCTTAGTTAGTTTAAGTTTTAAAAAGGTAGTTTAAAATTATGTAACAAGTATTTTATTTTAAGAAATAAAATTACGTTTATATAACTTAGATCAATTATTATATTATTTAATATCATTAAATAATATGTAAATTTAATTTTATATTAAATTTTATAAAAATTAAATATTAATAAAAAATTAATTATTTTTATTTTAATATATTTTTAATAAATGAGATATCAATTAATTTAATTTTTTTTAATTTAATAATAAATTTTTAGATAAAATTATTTAATTAAAAGTTATTAAATGATATAATAATTTGTATAAGTTATGTTAATGTTATTTGATTTTTTTATTATTATTAAATTTATAGTTATTTTATATTTTATTATAATTATAAAAATATTTATTAATCAAAGAGTCATTTTAAGCTGTTTGAATAAAATAAAATCTTTCCTTAAACCAGTATAAAGAATATTAAAAATCACCTATATTTTAAAAGAAATATTGAAATACTAGTTTTTAAAAATAATATAAAAATTTGTGTAAAAGTTGTTTTTCTTATTATTTTTTGCCCTCGCATCTATTACAATTAATTATTTTGAAGAATTACTCCCATCAAATTTTTTAAAAGGCTAACTTTTTTTTAGAACATGTTAACTAAACAATTTTTTGATGATTTGTTAACTAAACAATCTAAAAGGTCTTAAATTATTATTTGAGTTTTCTTTATAAAATAATTTTTTTAAAGAAGTTGCGTGTTCATAACTCTACAAAACATCATTCTTCTTCTTCTTTACAACAACTATGTGCCCATTTGGTTTACCAACGAAATCAATTTCATACACACACACTCCGATATAGAATATATGGTGAAGATTAATTTAGACACGCATCTCAATCACATTCAGAGTTTTAAAATTAATTATACTAAAATTCAAAATAAACATCATTTTTTAGACGTCACTGTTCTTCTTTCCAACTCCTATATGGTCATTTTGTTCAAAAAGAAAAATCAATTTTATATGCCATATAATACGTTTGATGTAAAATATATGACTAAGAATAATTTAGATACATATTTTAAGCATATCCAATATTTCAAAATCAATTATACTAAAACTCACAATAAGTAAACACGATTTTTAACACTTAATTTCACATGCATGATTTTATGTTAATTAATTATTAGGTATAATCTTTAGTTGACAAATTTACTACCAATTAGTTTTTGAATTATAAGTCAACTACTGGAGGAACAATTTGTAAGGAAAATCATATCAATTATGTTGATCCAATTTTGAATTTTATTAAGTTTCAATAGTGATGGTTCAGTCAAGGGATGATTGAAGTTCTAAGATTTAGAATTTGATCTTTCAATTTTCTCTTTGAAAATGAAGAAAATGAATTTTAATTTTACAAATACTCTTTGATTATGAAAGCTTTCTTTATCTTAAATTTATAATTTTTTTTAACTTGAAGACATGGCTTAATTCTAAATTGATATAGTTTAAAATACTTTTTTTCACTGACAAAAAAAAATTATAGTTACAGCACATGTTAGAATCAAGACGTTTGATGTTTAAAAGTTTTAAATTTTTTTTTTTTATAAAAACACAACTTTAAAAGACTAAATGGAATACTTATATAATTATTTAATTAAATAAAATTGTTTTCCTTTACATTCATATTTTTTTTCAATATTATTATGAAAAAAGTTTTATAAAAAGGGTGCTGATATACATTATCAATTTATTATGACATAAAAATTATATTAAATCCAAAATAAAAATAATTGGGTAAAATTCAAAAAGGGGAAAAGAAATAAGAAAGAAGAAAAAGATTAATTGATCCTGATGTTACTTATTACTTAAGAGAGAAGTGATGAACTAGAAAATGATATAAGTGGGGATGTGAGAATAAGAATGATGAATGGATAATTTTTAAGTGAACAAAGCATAGACAAATGAAGAGGAAGTTCAAGCCAATGAAAGAAGAACATCACATTCCAATCTTTGTTACTTGTTAGTGCTGCTCTTAAGTGGAAAGATCATAATGACACGATAAAGACCCCTATGTTTCTTTCTTTCTTTTTTTCTTTTGTTTTTCATTTTTTATTGACACTGATCAAGACCCCTATGTTTCTTTCTTTTCTTTTCTTTTCTTTTTCTTTCTTTATTTCATTTTTTATTGCTTGTATCCAATACCGTCCATTTACGAATACATTCAATCAAACACACTGTACTGACACACCCAGCTGTAGAAAGTTCGGCCATTCTAGTTTTCGTGTGGATTTGGATTGAGAAAATGACCAGTTTGGTGGTTCTTGTTTTCAAATTTCAAGTCAAAATATTCAATTATTCTACTTAAGAATTTCCCCAGAATCAGGGCACCTCCAGCATCCATACTCACATTTAATTTCACATGTTCACTAGTCATATTTGTTTTAGGGTATCTATATTTTAAATATGAATAAAACTAATTGTTAACTATTAAATATAACTTAGATGTGTGCTTAAATATACTTTCATTACAAATTTCATATTAAAATAGAGTTTGGGGGCAGGTGAAAATTTTTCCTTTGATAAAATTGTTTAGAAAATCGTATATATTTTTATTCAGTAATGGTAAAATTTAAATGAAACATAATATTAGTGATTGGTTTTGTATCGAAAATTTTCAATCAAATAGTATATATTCAAAGTCTTATATAATATTTGTGTGTGTTTATGTTTGTAGGTGTTTATTTATAAATTTTTATTTGGACATGATTATTATTGAGATTTATTGTATTATTTATCATAATTTTTTATTAAAATTATTTAATTCTATTGAAAATCGTATTATTTTTATTCAAATGAACTGAAGCTCTTAAAAGATAAAAAAAATTCAAAAAATAATATATTGTAACTTCAGCGCATGAAGCACAATCGTACATGAATCAAACATGATCATACATGAATCAAGTACAATTGTGCTTCAAAAATAGATTATCATTTCAAAAACAAGTATGACCATGCATATCTTTAAACACGATTGTGCTTAGTTCTGCCCATTGTGCTTAGTTCTGCCCCATTGCATATATCCTAGTAGGCCCTAAGCACGTTTGTGCTTATCTCGAATCTTGAACACATTTGTGTTTATCTCGAATCTCGAAGCACACTTGTGCATGTCATGGCGAGGTTGAAGACCATTTGAAATTATAAAAGGTAAAATATAAATTCTATCTTTTATTTTTATTCTATTTTTCATTTTTTGTTTTAGGGGTGGGTGTCAAAAAATACAAGACAAAAATTGTAAAGTTTCTTGTTTATTTATGTCATTTACATTTTTGTATGTGATTTTATGCTTTTTAATACCTATGGTTAACTAAATTTTTTTAAGCTAAGATTGTGATATATGATATATGTGTGAATTCTAATTTTTCTATTTTAATAAAATTATTGTTTATTCACTCAATTAAACTATTATTGTTCTTTATTTTTATTAGAGACTAATCATCCTAAAATCTAATTAATTGATTACTTATGATCAAATGATGTTAATTAATTGACCTATATAAAATTGGCAAACTAATAACAAAAATTTTAATCAAATTAATTTCGTTAATCACCTTTTACAATTAATCATTTTCTTAAATTGGACCTTAAATGATCAACTAGGGAGTAAAATAAGGAGTAAGACTTTTAGAGCATGATCAAGTTTTCTTAGTCAATTTTGAGAGACAATATTAGTAATTGAGAGAGTAATTAAGATTTAATTAAAATATAAATTAGGAAGAACACAAAAATATGTTTGAATTTGCAACCCTAGGTTGCTTAATCTATTAAACCTTCAGAATTTCTATTTACTTATCATTTTCTATAATTTGTGATTGTTGCAACTCAACATTTTCTAAAATGTGATACTTTGGTCTATATAAATTCAATTATTTAGGAATCACAATTGGTGTCTAGGATATGAAATTCAAACTTTAGATTTATTGTTACTACTATATACAATATGTTTTTCTTTAAGCACATGTTATACGCTAGATATTTATGTCTTTGTGTGTGAATTTGTGCGTGCAAGTCTACACATGCAAATTTATGTATGTTTTTGTTTGTTTGAGTTTGTATTTGCGAGTACTACACGGGACGATGCCTAACTATGTATATTCATTGATGACAATTATAATACATGTGAAAGAAGTGATGTCATGATAATGCTACAAAATGAAAAGTATATGGCCCTGGTCAATGTGGGGCATGACCTACCATATGATGAAAATGAATATAAAAAAAACCACGTGTATCTTATATGTATCATGCATTATGAACATGTAAAATTTTAGAAAGTTGTTGAGTTTAACTAAGAAGGATATAAATGAATTTAAGTATTAATTTGTTATTAGGGTGTTATCTTATATGAGATTTTCTTATAGTATGTGTTGATCCCATGAGTTCAAATGAAGTTTCAAAGTTGGATAACCTTAACGTGTTATCAATAATTTCATTTCGGTTAATTGCATGTCCTCCCAAGTCTCTTTGAATAGTATCACATACATTGAGAATAAATAGACAATTCTTAAATTATATAAGCATTTAAAGTTATGTGTTGATCCAATATATTTGATATGACTTTTATACAAGTATGTATGTTATATGTGAGTTGATTTCATATCATGAGCATAACGAGAAAAGTATCTCATTCTATTCTTTTGTTTGTATTTGACTTGAGTGTCATTTACATGTGAGGTCTAATTAGACGTGAATAATAATGTTAAAAAAAAGACATACTTAATATAATGTGACTGAGATTTGGATTTTAATATTTAGTATATTGGATTTTATTCTATTTTTTATATTAAATTTATTTAATAATTATATGATCTTTGGAATACTAATAATATTTAAATATTTTATGTTTACTTTCAAAGTTTGAATTTGAGATGAGACACATGTGTGATATTGTTTTATTTGGAAAAAGCTTTTAAAAATTTTGTTATATATATTTCCCATTTTAATTCTGCAATGTTTTAAATATTTAATTGCAAATTCAACAATCAAAATTTTTCGGTGCGTGTCTATTATATTAAGAACATATTTACAAAAAAAAAAAACTAAAATAAATGTTTCAAAATTTAAAATAAAATTGAGTTCAATTTTATTTTGAGTATATTATCGATATTTGTTTTTCCAAAAAAAAAGTTTCTTTCAAGAATTTGATAAAAAAAAATTCATAAAAATTAAATTAATTTTAACATATATTTATTTTCTAAAACATATTTAAATTTCAGCGAATTTTTTATTATGTTTTTAGAAAATAATACTGGATTTTTCTGGATTAATATATATTATACTCTAATTTATTTTAATGCAATTACTTTTCAAAAATATTTTTTATCTTTTACTAATTTTGTCATCATTAAAATCAGTTACACATGTATATTAATAATTTTAGAATTTAAAAAATCAAATAAAAATTTATGCAAAGTCTCAAAATCAATAATAAATCTATATAACATATTAATTCATTTTTTAAATTTTAAGATTGATAAAAAAATGGTTTTGTTTTGTATACAATAATGGTACTGAGAATTGACTCTAAAACTTCATACTTATTGCTCAGACTCCATATCATTAAGATAAAGTATTATAATAATAAAAAGTTTGAAGTCAATGCTGTTGAAACTTAAAATTATAAAAAAAAATTGTGATATATTTGTTTATAATTGTTAGAGAGTTTGTTTACATATTAAATTAATTAATTAAATGCATAGCATATATTATCACTTATATATAAATTTAAATTTTAAAAATAAAATAATGTAACTCAATCATTTCGAGCATCTATATATATATATATATTTTTGAAAGGTCTAGCATGTATTAATAAAAGTAAAATTTACCTTTGTATTTATTAATTTTGATGTAATAAAAATCAGCAACGTAAAGATTAAGACACTGGAAGTATTCAAAATCACTTTCAAACATATTAAAATATGGTCCAATTTTAAACTAAGACTTTGCAAGTCAAGTTTAATTCCCTAGCTTGCATATGGCTCAAATTCCTAGATCGATTCTCAACTAAGGGATATTCCTGTTTATTTAAAGGCAACACTATTTCAGTTTTGACTTTAAGTACTTTTGTTTTCAAATAAATGTAAACTGATTTTTCATATTAAAATGATTTAAAATTTCATTTGATTATAAATTATATTTTATTACAATGTTAATAAAAGATTTATTTTCTTTCGGAAGATTATATGTATTGTTGTTATGAACTTCTAAAAATTATATATAACTAATAAAATATAAAATAAAAATGATAAAATGAGTCAAATTTAATAGGTTAACGTAACTTATCAGATTGATTTTAAAAAAAAAATCAAACTAATATAATTTGATGTGATGGGCTTGACAGATTTAATGACAAAAGTTAAATTTAAAACCTATAGGTCCAAATTATTGGATTTATTTCAATCCATTATTGTTTAAATTTTTTATTTTTATTTTTAAATTTATATAAATTTAAATAAAATAAATAATAATGATTTCAATTTTATCTAGTTAAACAGAGTCATCAGATCAGATTGAAAAAAAAATTAAAAAATACAGTGATGCCGTTGGATCATACCTATTATTTGAATTTAAAAATAAGCTTCAATAACTTTTGTGTGTGATTAATTAATTCTATGCGTATTTCTAAACATTACGCAAGCATTTGACACTGCATTAGCATTTTTAATTATTGTTTTGGTATTCTTATTTTCTTTTAAGATATTAGACACGCGTGAGCGTGACAATGGGTATAGTCGATGGTTATTTTTGGAATTGCAATTTAACATTTCAAACAATTCAATTTAATCGATTATTTTATCGTATCATTGCATAATTGTTTACAAAATATAAATTCAATCTATATCGATTTACAAGAGAAGTTTTCTGTTAATTTTTTAAAAATATATAAATTTATAAAAAAAATACCATTTTATTCTAATCAAAATATTTAAATACAATAATTTTAAGAAATACTGGAGTAATGTGTACATTACAAGAATCTCGAACCCGTGACACTTGCTTCATTCCATTTACGATATTAAAAGAATTCACGACTTATTTACAAATTATTAACGTTTTTAATAATTGAAAATAATATTTTGCTTAGACTAATTCCAGCTTCAATATAAAGAAAGCGTGCATATGTATGCATAAAATTTGATTTCAATTATGAAATGCATGAACAAGCTAGATAGTTGACATGGAAGCATCACAGCATCAATTATATCTCTTACTCCTAAATTTTAAAAATATTATGACACTATATCACCACCATCACATTGTACCTCGTCTTGTGCATGATCTCATTAAGCTTATAACAATCATTAATAAAAGGTCACCAATATTTGTTTATTTTATCACAAGAAACTGGGCATTATTTAATCATTTCATTATCAATAACTAGGATTAGTTAAGGCATTAATTAGTACATAAGTACATCCATGATCAACATATATAGTCTAAGTTTAATTTTTAGAAAGAAGATTTTATCAATTTACTTTTATGTTTTTATGTAAACCTGTTCAGATTAATCTAATAGTTTGGTCACACCTTTTTATCTTATTTTTTACTCTAATTTTCCAATATTTTTTCCCTTTGCTTGGCAACTTCTTTGACATGTTCAAAGTACTAATCCAAGTGATTTAGTTTTGTCAAAAATGTTTCTTTCATTAAATTTGTAACTTTTCTAATTCATGAAATTAATTATACGAGCTAGAAATGACAAAAATGTGTAAAATTTTAAAAAATCAATAATTGATTGTCACTTCTTAACTAAACCAATTGAACAAGTTTGGACTTCAAGAATGAGATTATATTAATGACTCATTTGTTTGATTATATGTGATTATTGGGTGGTTGTGTATTGCTTCTAACCACTTAACTTTAACAACTCCTTGATATTGTCATTTTTAGGCGAAAGTGGGTGTATTATTAGTTGTCTATATGTTCACAACTTCATACACTTGGGTTATGGTTCTAACTACCAACACGACATACATTATGTTTATATTCTAAAATAAAAAGTACCTATTATTGAAAAACAACTGTTTAATTTGATTATTAATTGGTTCAAGTTATAAGATTCAATATGAGTAAATAAATACATTTTCACAATAAGGTGCATGAAATGAAGTGTTTTCTTTTGCTTATATACAAAGAAATTCTACAGTGGACCTGACTTTTGGAATATGCTAGAAACTTACAAAATCAAAATCAAGTGCCGGAGTAGTGAGTCGTTTAGCTAATCATCATTATTATAGTTATCTTCACTTTGAAGTTGGAAGGTAACTTCATTAGGTGATATGGTTTTTTATTTTGGGAAACTTGAAAAATAATTGAAGCAAAAAATGGGTTGAATATACGAAGAGGTAGTTAATTGGTCAAAATCATAAGAGTAGCCCATTTGAGAACTACATCAATGAAAAGGGAAATGAGTCTCTCTGTGTTTTTTTTTTTTTTTTGAGTCCTTTTTAATAATAGCAATAATGAGGGTACCGAAGTTGTTGTTGGAGATAAGTTAAAGATCAAATTTGCTTAGGTAGAAATTGAAATACGGCATACCAACTCAAGTTCTTGAAACTTGGAATTTTTTATCATTAAAAAAGGAAAATTACAGAAGCAACTAAACAAGTTTGGATTGAAATATAATGGTTATAATACAATGGTAAAAAATATTTACCCTTCTCCCAAGATAACATAATATATATGTTGTTGGGTTTGAATTGATATGTTATACATTATAGTCATAATATTCACTTTAAGTATAATTGAAGAAAATAATGTGTGTCATATGTTCTGCAGGAGAATGCCAATCCCCAAATGATATCAGAAACTTCAACCCCCTAACCGAGAATAGCAAAAGGAAAAATTAAAATATATTGCACTTGCTCACATGGTTTGCAAAATATAATTATAATGAAGAGGTAAACTAAGGATAATTTTTATTTTTATTTTCCATAGAGATCTACGCGAATTTGATCTAAATGTTGGGAAGTAAGCCATGTGAATGGATTAATCCGTTCTGCTCTTGATCAGAATAATCTTGCAAAGGCTGGTACCTTTCGAGATTCCCTTGGAAGTTAGGTTAAATTAAATAATGTTCATTTGGGTAGGGATAGAATCATGGGAATCCAAGGCACTGAACATTAATGTGAGGAAAACATGTCGTATTGGGTTTTCATTCTATACCATGTAATTGGGTATTGCATCATCAAGAGGTTAAACTTATCCAAAACCCATGTGTTGTTGTGTGCCCAGCTTGGAGGACAATCAATCAATTGCAAGCTCCTGATCGTACAATTGAAGTTGTGTTCATGAGGAAATACTAATCATGGAGTTGCCTGTATTATTGGGATAACCAGAGAAACAACAAAGTGGGTCATGGGTTAAGCACTTTTCCATAGCATATAAGCCCACTATGTGTGAAATTACCAAATAATTCACGTGGTTTTGACGAATTATATAGAAATGGAAGAATATTTAGGATACTCTCTTTTGACACTTATTTTTAATATTCCTCTTATGATTTGTAGAGTTAGTAAAATAGGTTGGATTTAATGGGACATGTTAGTTTGAACTTAAAAAAATTTGATTCCAAGGAAACCTAGGCCAATCTGACTTGGTCTAATGAATTCAGCGAACTAGGTCGAACTAAAAAAATATTGAATTGAATTGAATTCAATCAGTCTATTTAATCCAATATTATTTTAATGTTATTGTTTTCTTTTAAATTTAAATAAATTTAGATAAAGAAAGAAAAATAAACAAAATTTGGTTTGATCTAACAAAATCCATCAAGAATTTTGGGTGGGCTTGGTCCGATTTGTTTTTTACATTTGACTTGACAGGTCAAGTTATCTGTTTTAATAGTTCTAATTATTTACTTTTATTTTTTATCTAATAATTTTTTTTCTTTTGATTGAAATATGTTAAAATGAGTAATTTTTAATAAATTTTAATTAATGATAAATAAAAAGAATTAAAAAGAAATTGCAAAAGAGACTTTGGCTACATTCCTCAATATGAATATATATCCCCATTAAGTGCTTTTTTGCAAGTAATTGAATGGCACTTGTAGCTTTTATGAGGAAAAACAAAACATATACACAATGGGTTCTGCAAAGGGTGGGCCATTTAGGGCTATGGAACTAGTGGTTAGGGGAATGGGGATGGACAATTGGCTTAGCAAAGAGGATAAGGAGAAGAATTGATCAAATGCATTATAAGAAACCAAAGTGGGATTGCTTCGAATTCAGCAAGCACAGCAATGAAGGACCATGTTTGTAACATGTGAGGATTGTCCCTCTGCCATGTGCATTTATTGAATCTTTTTAGACGTTCATTCACATGAGAAATGCTACCTCTACGATAAATTCAACAACACTT
This sequence comes from Pachyrhizus erosus, assembly GCA_026544285.1. NCBI lineage: Eukaryota > Viridiplantae > Streptophyta > Magnoliopsida > Fabales > Fabaceae > Pachyrhizus > Pachyrhizus erosus. The sequence goes on along the minus strand of JAMLFT010002996.1, from coordinate 143 downwards.
TTTTATAAAAAGAAGATAAGAAGAAAATTAAACAAGAGGGAGAGTATTATAAACAAAGAAAAGTGGTATTATAAAAATGTTGTCTTAATTACAATTTTTTCCATCCATCTTTCATAATTTTATAAATTTTATCATCTAAATTT
>JAMLFT010002995.1:0-23327 GCA_026544285.1 Pachyrhizus erosus | reverse complement strand
TTTTTAACATTTTCTTAATTTGCTAACTAATTTTCTATTATCTAACTAATTACTTTATTTACATTGAAATAATAATAATATTTTTATTAATTTGGAAAAATGGGATGTTACAAAAAATAAATTGAGAAATTCTTAGACAATGATGACGTTTATAGAATAATTGCAAAGTAAAGATAAAAGATGGATGTTATCTATATATTTATTGAAACTTGTCATTAGTTCCAAGGTAGAGTTGACAAATGAAATAAGGAAAGTAGATTAGGTTGAGAACTCTAACGAGTGAGATATAAGAATGGAGAGTGCAAAGGTTGACCACAGAAGATACTTGAAGAATGTATGCAGGCTCTAGTGAGACCTTGGGGGTAGATAAGATGTCAAATTGTGAACTGCTCAAAGTGAAGAGGGTGTCACAGAACCGGCTTGGCGTCCCCGATAAAGCAGAGCATTACCAAGATTTAGTTGAGAGTATCGTAGACCAAGCACTAGGCAGGATATGTATTATCGATCATCAACCTAAAATTGCAACTTGGATTATTATTGACATTCTTGTGTAAGTTCTCCCAAAGTTAGTAGTATTTGGAAGTAATGAAGGGCCCTAAATCGAGAAGAATCCCTAAATAGACACGTCACCATGAGATGAGAGTCTATGATAGTTAGAAATCCTCTATATATATGTGTGTTTACATAAGGATAAATGATTCACTCTTACAACCCCTATAATTTTCCAGATACAAATGGCAAAAGAATTTCAACCGTTGTTTCACCTATCCCTAAAATACCTTTGGAAGGGAGATAGACTCATGATAGAATTTAGGGAGATGATACCTTTATGAGTTATGTTAGGTTTGTCTTTAGGCCTACCAACATCATAGTATCATGGCAATTTCATCATATAGATATACTTGTAATTTTATCTCAAACTCTACCTCCAAGATTCATTGGTGTTCCTGCAACACGACAACCTACTAAGACATCTCCTCACCCACAATCCTCAATAGGTCTAGTTCCAGCAGACAATCTACATAGGAGGGAAGATTCTTTAGAGGAAGAGGATTCTTCTAAAAGATTTGACTAGATGATTTAGTTATAGAAAATTATCTTAGATGTTATCTTGTTTTATCTACTAAGATATTATGGGGATGTAATAATAATTTAACTTATAATTTCATTTGTCCTGTATATTAAGTTGAGCATGTTTTGAATGAAATCAAGTTGAACAAATATGTGTGAAATATTATGTTTCGTCAAATTGTAATTTCTTTGGCGAGTTTAGATTTAAAATTTACCTGCGATAAAAATTACTTATATATAATTTCCTAAAAATAAAAAGAATAAAAAAGGATGTTAGATTAACTCCCTAATGAATGATATTTATTAAATTTCATTTTATTAATTAAAATAAAAATCTTTTTGAAACTAAAACTTTATTAAATTAAATAAATAAAAAAAGAACGTTACAAATAGTGAATTAAACTATTTTGAGCCACTCTATTAAAACTAATTTAAAAGTTTGCTGAAACTTTAAAGAGTCACTGTAGATTGAGTTGGGTTGACATGTGAAATTGTTTTGAAAATTTTTTCATGTACTGAGTTGAAGTTAAGATACTCGATTCAGCTTAAGAATAGACATGGTTTCCACGTACAACTTAAATGTAAAAATGATAGTTAGAGTTTGTCTAAAGTTCAAGTGTATGAAATGTAACATGAACAATCAAAACCTATTACTATATGTAAGGTGTTCCGTAGACAACAAGGTATCGTGCAGTTCTGATAACTGTGGATTAATCGATGTTTTTCTTTTGTTCTCTCTGCTGCCTTGTGCATGACACTTTACACCGAAAAATTAAAATTACATCAATTATTGATTCTCTGATTTGTTGCACACATCAGCAGAAATACGTAATGAGAATGAAATTTTGCAATCTCTGTGGACTTGACTGGTAAAAGTAAATTTACACAAAAAGAATTTGTTAATTCTATGTTTTCTCTAATGACGATGCTGAGTTGATTTTTTCTTTTCTGCTATTTTTTGGAGGGATGTTTTCCACTGAATACAAGCCTCCTCATATTGCGAAGGCTACTTTTCTAGCCGTTACCTTCCTTGCAAATCGCAGAATGCTTGGAATAGTTGAGACAACGGTATATGAAATGCACCGGTATTTCTGATTTAGTTTATTTTCAAACTATGCAACATTTTATAATATTATCTTTGGTTCTTCTAATTGGAGGAGATTTACTGTGTCAGACATCTTGTTTAACTCTGTCTTATGAGGGACATTAATAGTACCTTTGGATGAATAACTTTAACTAGAATTATTATTTTAAACAGGCATTTCAAAATATTTATGATAAATTTTACTGTTTAGATACATAATTGAATGAAATTTTAACTAAAAATTTTAATCAACTAAATTGATGTACAAAATCCCTTCTAAAATGTAGGAATTTGAAAATACTTTTTTCAACACGCTCTACAATAAAAAGTGATAATGGAAATGAAGCAGCAGAAGCAGCAGAAGCACCAGAAGCACCAGAAAAGTTGGTGAAATTTGACCTGCACTCTGTGTGTTTGGAGACACGTTTTGGACGTGGAAAACCAAAGTATTTGCAACAATGTATAGCTTCATAGGAGACATGGAAATTCACGTCAAAAACGCATTTGCAAACACGCTTGGAGTTACTTGGTAAAACAAAATGGTTTAAGTACACCATTGTGTAATTATAGTAAAAATGAATCCTACAAAAGGAAGATCATCAACTTTTCAATTTTTTTTATCTGTATTTCAAGATTTTTACGTAAAACTAAATAATATAACAAATATTTTTATTCTAATAAAATAATATAATTGACAAAAAATAAAGTAATTTATTAATTTTAAAATTTAAAAATAATTTTATTTTTTTAATTTAATTTAATTTTTTAAGATTGGATGATTTTGGGAAAGTTTCCTTTTTTCCGAAGAATAAGTCACCTACCCCCATAAACAAAAACAAATGCTGTGACACTCGAATGATGACGTCACCGTGACGAAGAGGAATCTGGGACGCTGCTTCCGCGAAGTGGTAAACACGCACGAGCCACTGACTGTGTGTGCCTTTCAAATGGCGCCGGTAACTTCAATTATCCAAGACTTCCAGAAGCCTTAGTATCACGGTCAAACACTCAAGCTTTACTTTTGTTTCTTTTTTTTCCTTTTTACTTAATAATACTAACTTTTATATGTTATTACTTAAATCATTCGGATAAATTTAAAGCAATTAATTATTATTTAATTAACCAACAAAATTCGACACAAATGCATGTTACTTATTAATTGATTTATAGGATAAATTTTTTCCACTATTATTACATAATATTGAAACTCATTTTAAATTTTAAATTTTCAAATGCATGTTACTTATTAATGCATTTAAACATACTTTTTTTTATTGTCAAAGTAATGCATTTACCTTGTCCATGGTATGATTTTTTTTAAGTAAAAATTTTAGGTGAGTTATATTATATTAGGATGGTTAAAATATGTTTTAAAAGCCAAAGAATATTTATAAAATCATAGATTGTTCCACCATTTTCATATTGGCTGTGTAATTGAGACTCACATTTTTATAAGATATAAGTTTGATTACTATCAACTTGATTAACTATTGTTGAGATGATTAAAATATATGTCACATTATTATTGAAATTATTTTTAAATTTTATGAAAATTAAAATAAAAAAAAACTGTCTAAAAGATTCAACCTATAGTTAGTATACAGTAATAATGTAGAAAATTATTATTTAATTAAACTTTATCTCCCTCAGTCTTTTATGTGTATTAACTAATTTTAGTCTTTTGGAAATAAATTGTTTAACGATTTAAAAAAAATCCATTTTAACAGTGAATAGAAAAGAATAAGGTCTCTAAATGGAGTTTCATCTTATAAAGACGGCTGCCGCCGGAAAAATAAGTTGACAGCCTCACCTTAATTGCAAAATAAAGAATAATGCAAAAATAACCAATTAAATTGAACTTGACATTATTATAAATTTAAATTTATATATATATAAGACGTTTCTTTTTATTTTATCACCTGTGTTTTTATGAATTCTTCTATTAAAATTAAATAAAAAATTCTTAATTAATTATCAAATAAAAATAAAAAATGCTTTATTACTTTAAATAATATTAAATTATTTATAATTATTTAATAAAATAACATCTAATTAATTAAACCAATTTTTAATCTTTTTAAAAATAACATTTTAAAAACTATTTATATTTTTTTATTAATAAAATAATTTTCTTGTAGTACATTTTAGAATTTGGTAAATAAATTTGGGCACTAAAAATAACAAGCATAATTAATAACGTATCAAAGAAGTAAAACTTGATAGTCCAAACTATTCTCACGTGCCATGTCACGTGTTGCCGCCTTCCGAATCTAACCTACTATTTTCTCCAAATCCAGAGTGAGGATCTTCCATTACGTTCACACTTTTGACTAAATTACCAAATAGAAACCCCCATAAAAAAGAACAAGAAAAACCACCATAAATACCAAGCTCAATACACAACTTTCTTTCCCTCTTTACTCTTACCAAACCTTCAAAAGCAAAACCACCACAAAACAAGTCTTCTCTCATCTCATATTTCCAATCTTAATTGTTCCTCCAATTCTCTCTTTGGTCATTGGCCATGACCCAAACCATGTCAGGCCCAAATGACTGGCTCCAATTCTATAACCAAAATCTCACACCTTCAATTCCTGACTTCACCACCACCACTACCACTACTATTGTTCCCACCACCGGTCCTCCATCGGACATGCCAAATTCCAGTCCGTCAGGCTCAACCCATTTAAATCCGGAAGGGCGTGTAACAAAGTCGACGCGCCGCCGGTCCCGGGCCTCCCGGCGAACTCCGACCACTTTGTTGAATACAGACACTACAAACTTCCGGGCCATGGTCCAACAATTCACTGGAGGCCCAAGCGCACCCTTTGCTCCAACCCCATCTTCATCACCACAAGTCTTGCCAAATCTCATGGGTTTTGGGTTTCCCTCACGCCCAATCCCTTCTTTGAACCCAACCACCCTTGTCATGTCATCACCCACTATAAGCTATCTTCAACAACAACAACAACACATGTTTCAACAGCAAAACCAACAGTACAATTTATATAGTGGTGGTGATGCACAAGGTGGAGGAGACAACAACATGTTTTTTCAGAGACTAAGTAACAACCCAATGAGTCCTCCAACAAGAAATGTTGTTGTTAGCGACAACAATCGTGATGGGGCTGTGAATATGGATCATGGACGGTTCTTCCCAAACACTTCTTCTTCTTGATTAATTGATACTGAATCTGATGAATGATGAAGAAGAAGAAGAAATTAGCCATACCCTTTTGAGGTCAAGTTCTTCTCCAGTAGGAACACGGGTAGCAGTTTTTTTCTCTGGTCCGCATGCTGATGCTGGAAAGTGACATAAAGCAGACAGTTAGGTGCTAACTTGGCCAGAATTGTTGACCAACCGATGTAAAATATTATTTAGTACAATCTTCTTTAGGTTTTTAATTACTTTTGTTATTACTATAGTATTATTAGTTTATTACTACTGCTATTTCTTTTTTTGCTTTTATATTTTTTGGGTGGAATTGGGCTCTGCTTCTAGATAGCCCCTGGATGGCGCTACCAATCCCAATGTACACTTTTTTTTTTTCTTTCTTTTTTGTATCTTTCAACTTTTGGAGTACTTGATTAATTTGTGGGGTTGTTTCTTTTATATTTCTTTTTATTCACTAATGATATGTCTTTTGCAAATATTTTTTCATCTTATAATATAAAAAAATGTCAAATGAAAATAAATATATTTAATTTCTTGTGAATATAAAACACATTTAATATTTATCATAATAAGATGTTGTAAGAGAATTGAAAATTATTCTTTTATACCATTGCTATGTCCTTTGTTATCTGGCTAATTAAAGAAGCTAGGGTGTGCGTAGACTTTTCCCATTCCATTATATCCATGAGCAATAACCACTATATATTTTGTTTGATACCAATACTAATTACTTGGGGACCCTTTTAATTTATGAGCGTTAGCGCAGTGAATAGTACTATGTTGTATTATTACAAGATCAAAGAAAAGTTACTTTAATTGTTGGAACTTGAATGACGGTATAAGTGGGTCGCCGTGGTTGTCATGGCAAGGAGTGCTAAACTTTGACAAAATGATTTTACATAAGTTGACTTAGTAACTGTCTCCGTTTTTTTTAATTGCCAAATTTAAAAATAAAAATATTTGTATTTATCTTTCATTTTTAAGTTTCATAATATTAAATTTTTCTTATCAATTATACCTATTTCTTTTTTATATATATTTATTGAGGAATATAAATAAAAAGGAACAAATTAAGAAAATTTATAATTTTTTTATTAGAATTAAGAAAAGAAAATTTATTATATTTTTTAATTATTATGTAAAATTCTTAAAAAATAGATAATACAACGGAAGTACTATTGTATTTATAATCCGTGTTTTGCGTATCTTGATGAGTATGTTTTGCGTGGATTGTGCAGCTGTACTCATTCCTTTGAAATAAAGGAGTTATTGTCCAGCTCATTGTAAATGCTTCTTCTCTTTTTTCTTTTGTTTTTTTTTTTTTCTTTTGATCTTCTCATTGTATAGAGCTTAATTTTTATGTGAACTATATATGTAAAAAGTTTTACAGTTAAAAGTAATTATTAATATAATTTTAAAAATTACTAAAATATCATAGGTGATATTTTTAACGGCATAACAATATAAAATTCTTTACTTTTATATATGCACTACTAATTCTTTTGGCTAGTAAATGGCCCTATTCTGTTATCTTTTGTAACTACTGTCTAGTAGACGGTTTTCTTGACTAAATTTGGTGGCCTGTGACTTGCTTAATTCAGTGCAGGTTGTATGACTCGGAACGAGGGTGTATAAATATAATACGCATTGATATGTGTGTGAATTTTTTTTTAATAAAAGTTAAAAAGTTCTAAATGTATGTTTTTCTATAATTCACCAACAAGTGTACAAATTAACTTGTAAGAGTTGCTGTATAAAAAAAAAAACTTGTAGTAAGAGATGTTGCAACCGAATTAGAGATTTGGAATATCCATTATTCACAGACAATCTTTAATTAGACTGAATCAGAAGACTTAGTCATAATTTGAAATTTTTGCTAGCATTATTTTTGTTCTCTAGCTTTGTTGAAACTTGATGGATAATCTACGATTCTGCGGATAATGCCAGGATGCACTCTGATCATTCTAATGACCATGAAGGTATGTATGTGAAGGCAAATTTTTTCACCTTTATTGTATGCCTTTTAGATGCATATTAAGAATAAAAAATAGATACAAAAGTTTCTTAAAATTTCCTCTTATACTTCTTTAAAGTCATATTTTTGGTATTTAATTTTCTCAATAAATTATAAAATGTTATGGAAATGAATTTTCAAAACACAATGTAGTGTATTTTGAAAACGTATTTTCGAAAAGTAAACCGGTTTTATTGCCATTTTCATTCCAAAGTTAAGCTTCAATATTACAATATGTTCTAAAAACTAGATTTCAAAATATGTAACTATATTTTAAAAACTAGTTTTTTGTAATTCTACAAATCAAAAATAAAAATAAAAAAATAATTCACACACTAAACATAAGGGGTGAACCGCCAAAGAAAACACGTGGCTGTCCAAAGGGGTAGAGAGGCACATTAAAGATTGTTGGGGGGTGAGAGAAGGGTAACGATATTTTAAGTAGGATAAATATATTTTTGTTTATTTATGATTTTTATTTTTTTTTGGTTTTAGTTGTTCAAAAAATTATTATATTTTATTTTTTAGTCTTGATATTAATTTAAATTTTTTAGTGATATTGGAGTGAATAAAATTTGTGTTTAATTTTTTTTAAGTTTATATACAAATTTTTTGATCGTTGTAATTTTTTTTCTGATTAAATCTGTTAAAAATATTTAAAAATAAAATAAAATTTAAAATTTAAATCAGATGTTTTGAAATTATTAGAAATATTAAAAAAATAAATATTTAAACTATAAAAAATTTATAATGATTAAAAATTATAAAAAAGTTAATAAAATATTTTCACATACAGTTTATGTTAATCGTATTTTTATTTAATAAAAAAATAATATTAAAGATTAAAATAAAATATTTATAAATGACTAAAAATATTAAAAAATTAAAAATTTATATTAAAATAAAACGAGGTAGCAAAAATATATTTTATCTTTTGACAAGGATTTTTTTTTAAAAAGGAGGTATGAAAATTAAAAAGAAGGCAAAGTAATTCATAAGCAACTGAATGGTGGTGGGCTTACGGTGCTAGGCCCAGCCCAAACGAGGTTTACAATTTTCGGATTCCCAAAACAGCTTCCGACGCCGTATAGTTCTTGTTAGTTAAAAGTATGAAGTAAGAACCCCCTCCTGTCATCGTCGTCGTCTTCTTCTTCTTCTTCTTCTTCTTCTTCTTTTCCCTCTCTGCTCGCCACCCACTGTCTACAGCAACATCAACAACACTCTCCATTTCCCTTCGTCGCCGGTAAGCCCTTCCTTTTCCCATCTCAATTTTGTTAACAGAAAACAAAACCCTTATTTTTAATTTATTTTCTCATTAAATTACAAATATTAAACACCCCCCTTCCCGCAGAGTGAGTAGTTTGGGCGAATTCATGTGCGCCCTGGTGAAAGTTTTAGAGAATCACATTGAGTTTAGATTTCGGTAGTTGGTGATGGATTCGAGCGACAGTGGTCGCGGTTACTCGAAACGCGAGAGGGACGATGAGAATTGGGAGTTTAGCGAGAAGAGGAAGGAAAGGTCTAGAAAGTTTGGTAGCAATGGGGACGAGGGCGAGGCTTCCGACGGAGGCGCCAGGAGGAAGCGTTCGAGCAGAACCGATAGTGACGATTACGATTCGCGCTCCAAGCAAGGGGCCAAGAAGAGGCAGGAGGAGAGCACGTTGGAGAAGTTGAGCAGTTGGTATGAGGATGGGGAATTGGATGATAAGGTTGCCAGGAAGCGCAGTGATGGCGAGTTTCATGAGAGTGTGGTGAGTAAAGAGGATGGTAAGGGTGAAGGCGGTGGTGGAAGGGAGAAGGGTGGGCCTGAGGCTAAGAGTTCCAGGAGGAAGTGGGATGAGGTTGATGTTGCTAGTGTGAGGAGGGCGCAGGATGAGAAGGGGGAATTCAGGAGTGGGAAGCGCGATGGTTCTAGGGATAGGGATAGGGAGAGGAGTGGATCTGCTAGGAGTGAGCATGGGGAGAGTAAAGCCTCTGGTGGTGCTGATAGGGTTGTTAAGTCTAGCAGTAAGGAGGATAGAAGAGGGGATTCTGAGAGAGGGAAGAGTAAGGGGAAGTCAGATTCTGTGGATGTTGGCCGTGAGGAGAGGGTTGAGAAGTCCAGGCACCATAGGGCAGCTGCTGGTTATGATGTGGCTGAAACCTGGGACAGGTCGTTGAATGCGGAGGAGGATGGACATGTGCGAGTTAGGGATAAGAGTACTAGGGAAAGTGGGAACTCGAACAGGTCAAGGACGCCTGATAGGAGTGGAAAACGTCATCAAGATTCAGAGAACTCTGAAGTGGATTATGAAAGAAGTGGTAGTTTTAAAAGGAAGGAGCATGAAGGTGATGGCTATAAGGATGATAGATCCAAAGGAAAAGATGATACTTGGAATGACAGGAGGAAGGATCGGGAAAGTTCTAAAGAAAGTTGGAAGAGGAGGCAATCAAGTAATGCTGACAAAGATTCAAAAAATGAGGAGAGTGCTTTTGATGATAGCAGAGATTGGGAGTTGCCTAGACACGGTTATGAGAGGATGGAGAATGAAAGGCCCCATGGACGGTTTAGTGGTAGAAAAGATGTGAGCAGGGGGGAAGCTGTTAAAACATCCACTAAGTTTGGGATTTCGAATGACAATTATGATGTGATAGAGATCCAGACCAAGTTTTATGACTATGGAAAATCAGAATCTATGTCCAATCATACCAAGAGAAGTGAGGCTCATCAACAGTACAGTGCTAAATCAGGTGGTAATGAGGAAGAATGGTCATATCATCAAGAAGAAAGAGGAAGAAAAAGTGATTTATCTGGTTCTGGGACACCTGGTGAAGATCTTAAGGAGAGATATGCTGATGACGACTATGATTTTTATGGGGGGAGAGGCAGAGGTCAGAAAGGTGGTGTATCTGCCCGCAGTACTGGTGGCCAAAGTTCTAGTAGCGGTGGCTCACAGCCTCAATATGGAAACCCAGAGTCTGGATCCTTTAATAGAGCTGGTCCACAAGGAATAAAAGGGAACAGGATTGGTAGAGGAAGGATTAGGCCTGCTGGGAGAGACAATCAGCAGGTTGAAATGCCGTTGCCAATGATGGGATCACCCTATGGACCTCTTGGGATGCCTCCTCCTGGGCCAATGCAGCCTCTTTCACATGGTATGTCACCTGCTCCTGGTCCACCAATGTCCCCTGGAGTCTTCATGTCACCATTTACTCCAGCTGTTTGGCCTGGAGCTCGAGGTGTTGATATGAATATAATAGGTGTACCACCTGCAGTCTCTCCTGTACCCCCAGGTCCTTCAGGTCCAAGATTTAATGCTGCTAATATAGGGAACCCACCAAATCCTGCAATGTATTATAACCAAACTGGCCCCGGAAGAGGAATACCCCCAAGCATTTCTACTCCTGGTTTTAATCCCACAGGACCAATGGGTCGAGGAGCCCCACCTGAAAAAACTCCAGGGGGATGGGGTCCTCCTAAAAGTAGTGGAACTCTTGGTAAAGCTCCTTCCAGAGGTGAACAGAATGATTATTCTCAAAACTTTGTTGACACTGGTATGCGGCCACAGAATTTCATTAGGGAGCTTGAGCTCACAAATGTTGTGGAGGACTACCCTAAGCTTAGAGAGCTTATACAGAAAAAGGATGAGATTGTGGCAAAATCTGCATCTGGTCCTATGTATTATAAGAGCAACTTGAAAGAGTTTGAACTATCTCCAGATTTCTTTGGAACAAAGTTTGATGTCATTCTTGTAGATCCCCCATGGGAGGAGTATGTGCACCGTGCCCCTGGTGTTGCTGACCACATGGAGTACTGGACATTTGAAGAGATATTGAATCTCAAGATTGAGGTAAGCTATTATTCCATTTGTGCAACTCATTATTTTGTTAGACTTGTTCCAGTCTAAGCCTTTCTGTCCTGCTTAGGTTTCAAATGCAGATGAAAGCCTTTATGGGTAAACTGGTTGGGCTAATTACTAATTAATTTTAGTACCCTATGCCGTAATAAAGGATAAGATTAAAAAATTGAAAAGTGGCAAGAGTATGTGTGGTATTGAAGCTCTTGTCAACCTTATTTTTGTATCTCATCATACAAGGATCTATCCCCATCATAGTCTAAAAGTTACTTGTATATATTAGTTTGTGTTATATATTACTATATGATGCTGCCTTTTTTTTAATTTCCTTGTATAAGTGCATAGTGTTGTTCTTTTGAATTAGAAATCTCAGGTATTTTGCTCCTTTTGTAAGGCTATAGCAGATACGCCTTCGTTCATCTTCCTTTGGGTGGGTGATGGTTTAGGCCTTGAACAAGGTCGTCAATGTCTAAAGAAGGTACCCTATCTGAATATTGAAATTCCTTATGTGATTTAGCTTTAATCATTGGTTATGACTCTTATCATATCCTACTCATGTCTTCAATTGCTTAATCACCATCTTTATGTTTTTCTCTTTATGGGGGTGGGATTGGGATGCTACAGTGGGGGTTTCGTAGGTGTGAAGATATATGTTGGGTAAAGACAAACAAAAATAATGCAACTCCAGGACTGCGACATGATTCACATACTTTATTTCAACATTCAAAGGTCAGTTATAATTTGTCTCATGTACATGCACAGGTTTAGTTCAACATTTGAGCTTATTTTATGTAGTTACTTTAATACCAAGTAAATATAGTAGTCTTTCTTAAACTGTTTTGTTCTGTTATGGTGAAGGAACACTGCTTGATGGGCATAAAAGGAACTGTTCGTCGAAGTACTGATGGCCATATAATTCATGCCAACATTGACACAGATGTCATCATCGCTGAAGAACCTCCTTATGGTTAGTAGTATCTTAGCATCTTCATACTTGAATTTACTTTCTCTCTCTCTCTCTCTCTCTACTTGGGTTATATTTTCTGTTCTAGTAATTTGTCTTAATCATTCCAACTTATGAATCCATCTCTACTGATCTACAAAGTGGGGATTTATTTGAATAAAATTTCCATTTTCTTGTTATTTCTGATCCAGTTCTCAGAGATCCAGTTTGGAAAAAATAATGTCTCCTCCTAACTCATCCAATAATTCATCTATTGTTGAAATTGAGAATTTGTTGAGTATTTTGGCCTTGTTTTGGGCTCTATAATCAGAGTAGAATCTCCATCCTCCATTTTTTCTTTCCTTTCCAGTATTACTGTGCTAAAGTAGGGATTGATGCTTGGTCTAATAATTCTAGCATTCACAATTTTTTCTATAGCACTCTTTCATTATGAGGGTACTTGTAGGGTTGGACATTAGTAATTCAGGCCCCCTCTTTCAATATAATAGTATGATCATGTCTTCTTTTTGGTGAAGCCCTTGGGGTTCTCAGAAAACCTCTTAAAAAGTAGTTGTAAAACCACTTCTAGTTTAGGTTGCACAATATGCTTTTTGTCCAGTATTTTTGTCACTAGCTTGTCTCCTTCATCATATAGGATGTTATACTTGTTCATAGTTTTAAAGATGCTGCTGATCAATATAAGGAACGAACTCCCTTAAGAATGGCATTTTGACCTGTCACTTGAATCTTCATGGTTAGCTCTTTAATTTCACCCTTATCTCCCCCAACCCTTCCAACCAATCTAGCCCAAAGACAACATCTGGTCCTCTTAAGCTTTACCTGCATAATAGCCTCTATACACTTTATCTTATGCTCATCCCTTACCTCCTCCCAATATTCAAGAGCATCAGTTGCTGGTAATTCAAGTTCTTGCTCCTACCCCTTTGCAATAACATTATTGGATGCATTACAAATTACAATCAATAAGCTCCACCACTTGTTTATCTTTCAAATTACCCTTTAATTTTAAGATCCTCTTGGATGCCATTTCCATCATGATGTGAATGGATAAATGTAGGGATTTATCCTCAACCTCTTTCTTCCCATCTTGAAGCTCCTCCCCTTGTTCTTCATCTGGTTTCTGTCTCCACCACCATCAAATTAAATTGTTTGTACTTGCACATGTGCTTTGGTCTAAACTTCTTGTCACACCTAAAGCAGAGCCTTTTCTTCATTTTCTCTTGTAACTCAGCATTGGATTATCTTCTGAATCCTCAACTCCTCTTAACATTTCCCAAATTGTTCATACCACTTCCTACTGTAGGCAGGTTTGGAGTGTGGTCCCTAGGAAATACTGCCCTTACTCATGTTGGAGTAGATATTGGGTAGGAGTTGACCAAGCTAATGATGAAGCCCTGGTTGACAAACCTGTTCTGTTGCTCAAAATCAGGCCTCCCTTTTCAGTGCCCCAATTCTTCTCGTAAAGAAGTTGGGCCAAGTCTGAGATTCTCCAAGTGATTGATTTCAAGTTTGGCCCATATCTCCCCTTCCAGCCCATTCATCTATATTCCCTGTAACACCTCATGCCACCAACTCAAATTTCTCACAGTACTCACTGTCCTTGTGTACTGTATGCCAAAGAGAATTTTGTAGGGGTTTTTGGCCATGGCAGGTTTGAAATGTTGAATAATAGCAGATTGGAATGACATCCAACTGATTTCAGTGGCATGGGATTTCTACCATTGAAATCAGTTTAACACATGCCCCTGCATTGGCAACATTACAGCTTGCAACCATTCTCTTTTTCCTGTGGAATTCAGGTAGAAATACCTCTAGACCCTGTTAATCCATTTGTACACGTCTTCATCCAGTAACATGAGAATTTTGAGTCTCCTTCGTAACCCCCTCCCTTCATTCTCCTCCACCTTCCGTTTCATAGCTAGGGTTATTGGGGTTTCTGCTTCATGGCAATTCCCGGATCAAATGGAGCAACTACTCTTGCACGTCCTTGCTGTTTTTCCATCCCACCTATTTCTCTGCCTTTCATTGTTCGAGTTACATTTCAATTGCCCCAACCTTCACTTCCATCTTTATCTATACCATTTGCAGCTCCCAAGATAAAAACTGAACCAAAACACCTGAACTGGGGCAATTCTACTGTATTAATCTTCAATTAATTCTGGTTAGCAAAATTACAGAAATGAAAGGTAACATTGTGTTCAAACGACCCTGCACCTCCCTTACTGACTTCCACTATTGTCTTGCTTTTTTTCTTCTCTCTAACTAACCCCTTTCTGACAGCTATATAGGTCAACTTCCTCCCCTGATTCCCTTTTATTGCTTGACAAAATCATTCAATTATTTCCTTATATAAATCACTCAATTCCACTTAATTGTGGCACATGCTGTATTTTACATTAATCAATCAATTCCCCCTCTGTTGTTTCCTAACATAGACCTTATTAATAGGTGGTTTCTGTTAGGTGGTTTCCTACAGAAATAAAATAAATATCACCACAAGAAACTGTGATTTTTTGCTTCTTTCCTGGGTCCTTTTATCATTATTCATTAATCCTGTTTTTTATGCTTCTGACAGACCGGAGCCACCTTGTCTTCACTCTTGGCTAACTTAGCATTGGAAAAAAAATAATAAGTTGTATACTTGAACTGGAAAACCAAAATTGTGTAAAAGCCGTTTAAGATAAAATGCTTGGTTTCTTGTAGCTGCTTGAATAATTGCTGTGTTTTTGTAAGAATAAAATTGACGTCTCTTCAAGTTCTTGCTCATATGTTGCAGGTTCAACACAAAAGCCTGAAGATATGTACAGGATTATTGAGCACTTTGCCCTTGGAAGGAGGAGACTGGAACTATTTGGTGAAGACCACAATATCCGGGCTGGTTGGCTAACTGTTGGTAAAGAATTGTCATCTTCAAATTTTAATAAAGAGGTAAGAAATTTTAAATGCCAGTATACCTACATGACATTTAAGTTGATTCTTCCTATCTACCTTTTTTAATTTATGTTAATATATTTCATGTATTTTTCTGTCTTTAGAAGTTAAGTAAATTTGGCAGCATCTGCTTTGTTCCTGGTAGGATATAATGACAGTGTATTCTGACAACAGTTTTCACATCACTGACTAAAGTTCAGAAAAATATATTCGAGCAGTTAGTCCTCCATTTTTAATTATGTCATTTTGGGTGGTGGCTCTAACCCATTGAAAGCATTGGTAATGCTGGAGAGGTGCATATTTCTATATTATTCTTCTCATTCTTCTGTAGCTGAGAATGAGGTTTATCATGCACCAAATTTTGAAAAAGTTTAGGAAAAATAGGGTTCTAATTAAATTAAATTCTTAGGAAAATTTTCTTCCACTTTATCAGCCATTTTGTGGCACTGGTGGAGTTGTACTATTATGACACGTAGATCAGTAAGGTTCAGGCTAATATTCATTAAATTAACTAGAGTCTAGTAGCCAATAACAGAGTTATTCTACAACATATTCATTAAACTTAACCGAGTTATTTTTGTTGTTTGATGTCGTCCATTAAGCTTAAGCTCACACTTCAAATATTCTTCTAGCCTCTTTTCTGACCAAACACTTTGGTCTGATAATAGAAGTTTTAGTTTAAAAGCCCGTCTTACTCTTTAGTTCACGTGGTGATAATGTGTTTTTATCGTGAGTTTATTTCATTCTGCGTTTCAAGATTTTATTCTATCTTGGTTGGATGTACAATCTGCTGGCTTCAATAGAGTTTGTACTCAATATTATCTCTGTTATTCAATGCTGATTGTCTGTGTTCACCTGACTGATTAACCACATTGATTGGATTTGGGTAAATTCAGACGTACGTGAAAAGTTTTGCTGACAAAGATGGGAAAGTTTGGCAGGGAGGTGGGGGAAGAAATCCACCTCCGGAGGCGCCTCATCTGGTGGTGACTACTCCTGATATAGAGGCTCTTAGGCCGAAGTCACCAATGAAGAACCAACAACAACTGCAGCAGCAGAATTCAGTATCAATTTCCTTGACGACAGCTAGCGCGTCAAACAGAAGGCCTGCTGGGAATTCACCGCAGAACCCTACTGCACTCGGTGTCAACCAAGACGCCTCTAGCTCAAACCCCTCCACTCCAGCTCCTTGGGGTTCATCTCTGGAGGGCTTGAAGGGACGTGAGGGCTCTGTATTGCCTTCAGATGATAAAGTAATGGATATGTATGGGTTTCATGGACCAGCATCAGCAAACTATCTAGATTTTGAATCATACAGACAAATGAACATGTTGTAGCATAACACTTAAGGATAATGTTGCTTGTAATTTTTTTCCCCGCCAATATATATGGGAAGAAAATTATTCTCATTTTGTCTTCATTCTTTTGGTAGCATTGGCGATTGCATTGTTTAACCAGGGGAATAAAAGAAAGCGTTGGATTACTGTAAAATTAGCTACATTTCATGTATTATTTTGTCGAATGCTTATAATATTTAAATTCATATGCTTCCCGTGGTAAGGTTCACCATTAACCAAACGGATGAATTAGTAAATCGTTGCTTAATCCAAAGTATTATTAGATTTGATATCAACATGTTAGATCCGTTTTGATTCCTTCGTTGTAGTTTTAGTTCAACCAATACATTGCTTAATTAGAATGACTCAAATACAAAACAGAACAGCCATTAAGTAGTCTGATTTATTACCAAAACAATATATTGCTAACGGTTGTATTACGTTTCTAATGGGAAATTACTCGGGCAATCATAATTATTTTTCATATCCATTATTTCATAAATTGTTAAACATTTATTAAATGTTAATATATAGTGAGTTTCAAATAGTGAGTGAAATCCAATTCTCAATAATGACAAATAAATGCCCGATGACTCGTCGTAAAGCAGAGGTATTCATGAATGAAAACGAGTATTGTAGAAATTCCAGAATGCACATGGTCATATTTTTGTTTTCTTTATGTTTATTGTAGTTAAGAGATATAGCAGATAATCAACAATGGTAAGTCATTAACTACAATAAATTCGGAAACACACTAGTTAATGGTTTTGTTCTTTACTTTTTACATAATTCTAATGACTACCTGGTAACAAAATTGCGTGACCCTTCCCATCACTTATGCCAATAGTAATGCCCACATTCTGGGCACTGAAGTGATAATTGGATAAATTACTTTCAACTCCCTACCCCTATGAATCCAGAGGTAACGTCTCACTTTCTGGCTTCTGAGTTGGAGGCACAGTAGTAGATGTTCCTTCAGCTGTTGACATCAAGATTAAGCCAATCTATCAAAGGTTAAGATCGAGGAGAGTGGAAAGAGGAAGTGAAAAGCAGAAGTGCCACCATAAAGACTAACCAGGAGGCTGGATTTGCAGCTCATTTTCACCTTCCTTAGGAGGTGTTTGCCCCTGCTGTTTTGCAGCAGATGCCTTCAGCTGCTCCTCTGTAATCTTAAGATACTCCTCAGAGCTGTATGCTTTAGTAGGATCAGGCGTGCCGTCTGCATTATCAGAGATATAATTATATTCTGGTAGTTGACATCTAGCATGTATATTGGCAATTTGGCATAGCCGTAAAAGCATGCGTGAGATAGGAATGTCATCACTATAGGCAGAAATAATCTTCATTGTTTAACCATGCAGGTGATATGGCCATACCAACTAAGTTAAGAACCACAATGTACTTGACATAACACGTCTTCAGACACAACAAACAAAATTCTTCCTCGTGTTTATGCAAATATCACTATGCTCCATTTGATTCCAGGAACCCTTAATATGAAGTTAAATTTATTATAAAAAACATGGAATTTTTCTTAGAAAGAAGGAGCTTATGAACTATTTCTGAACAAACACATTATGCTCCTGTACTGTGTAGTAGTTCACTTCCCTGGATTAAGGTAAATCAAGTAGAGAACCCACAAATGAGAATACTGCATCTAAATGAGTCGAATGTGTCAGCATTTTGTAAAAGTTGTTAGTGAGAAGTGAGAATACTGCATCTAAGAAGTGAGTCTAGTTATTAGTGGTGCCAGAATTTTGTAAAAGACACGATCTGAAAATCCAAAAAAAATATCAGCAGACTACCAAAAGTTTACATAGTCTGCTAATCTGCTTTTTCTATACTGACTAACATCAATCTAAAGGGAAAGCTATTTTTATCTTGCTGCAGATATGCTACCTTAAACATACTCTAGTTGCTGTACTAAGAATCTGAAAGGGATATAATCTTAAACCAACCTAGACAGTTATAAATCTTCCACACACAAAAACATTTAGAACAGCTACTCTACTTCAGGATTCATAGTTGTGTTTAACACTTCACGTGATCTAATGAACAAAGGGAGGAAATTTTAGCACATAAAGATTCTAATGTTCACAAATATAGGAATATATCAGAGTCATGGGGTTTTTCTACCTCATTTGATTTAGTAGGATCTCACTTTTCTAATATACTATTTGATGCATTTCTTAAGTGAAAAAAAAAAATACAAACACTACAATAACATTTTTGATAGTATATTAGTATCTAAATGCCTTTTTTAACTGGTTTATAACCTATAAGACAAGAACAATCAACTTCAAGGTTTACCTGAAAAGCTAATAATAGCAGGCAAGCATAATATAAGGTAAGTCATTAATTACTACAATTCAAGGAGACCAACCTACAGTAAATCTCTTGCTGTATTAGCTTCTTGGTATTAGAATAATGGTTTCATCCCAAGTTTGAAAATAACGACAAACAGAATTTAGGAACTAGAGCTTTGGGTAAGACCTGTGAAAGTTAAAGCTTCAGTATAAATCATTCCATTGTATTTATATACACAGTTTAGTACAAAAACTCCTTTCCCAACCAAAAAGAAGCAAAAGTGAAAAAGACATCAGATTTCATAACCTTGTATCAACAAGAAAGGGCAAAAAAAAAACCAGTAATTTTGCCTTTTACTGCTGATAGATACCCACCTATTAGGAAGAATTTACATGAGCTACAGGGAATCAGCTCTCCAACTATGCATGACTAGCAAAGTAACATCCTATGTAATGAGTCTCGTTATGGGGAGAGAGAATAGTGGAATGGCATAGGATACGTGGGGAGTGGAATTAGTAAGTGAAGGAATTGGGGTCTGCCTCTCTTGTGGTAGGGGGCTCAACTCTTTGGGTAGAGTTTTTTTTTTTCTTGTAATTTTCATTGCTGAGATAATTCCAGAATATCATGACCAGGTTCTCTTTTTATTCATTTGTATCAGTTTTATTTTCTGATTCCTAGAATGACGCTACTTCAATAAGGTATATCAAATCATTCATCGTATAAGGATAAATAACCTGTCCAGATTTAATACTTCTAAATCTAAATTGCATGGTAAATAAAATTAAAAACAAACAAGTGATACTAGATTACTCACTGGGGTCAACAGTGGATGATGAAGTTGGTGTAGTATTGCGTACGTTGGAATTGTATGTGTTCTGGGTGGGACTTAAATTGTCATCAAGACCAATCTCCCGCTCAAGTGTACTCTTAAATTCCCTTGAAACATCCTGAAGAAGGAAAATGGCAAGCAATAACGTTACAGCATCCATGTAGTGGAATTGTCAAAAAATATTTACTTGAAAGTATTTAGCACCAACCTGAAGCTCTCTAATGGTGGGTTGAAATGCACGCAATGTTTTTCCCAG
The DNA here is from genome assembly GCA_026544285.1 of Pachyrhizus erosus. NCBI lineage: Eukaryota > Viridiplantae > Streptophyta > Magnoliopsida > Fabales > Fabaceae > Pachyrhizus > Pachyrhizus erosus. The sequence goes on along the minus strand of JAMLFT010002995.1, from coordinate 3,523 downwards.
AGTTCGAGCAACCTGCATTCAGTGACTCAATCAAAGCCAATGGAGTTAAGTAAAGAAAAAGAAAAATGATTTTCATCATTACCAGCAACAACAGGTTTTGCAAAATATCATAAATAATGTATCCAACAAGGCTCTGAGTGCCTCTCCAGTGAATGACTGAATTTTAACTGTCTGAAATTAATCTCATTTGATAATAATGACTTCAGAATTTAGACATATTTTGTAACGTGAGTAGCAGGAAACTTATACAGCTTTCAGGAAAGATTCTCTTGACCAAAGCAAGTACACGAAGCAAACTATTATTTTTTATGGTTACATTGTAAACTCCACAGTTCTTGTAAACTACATACAGGGAACCTTATCCAATCCCACAAAGTGCAAAACACATCAGTGCAGACATCTGCAGTAAGCTTGGCCTGAAGAATTAACAAATCTCAGACTTTGGGAAAAATCATCACCTGGAATAGTATTGTCATACATTTCTCATTTATTCTACTTATGTAAACCCCCTTCAACTGATGTATGATAAGATTATCATATGTTTCTCAACTATTCTACTATGTAAACCCCCTTCAACTGATGTATAATAAGATTGTCACATTTCTCAATTATTCTACTTATGTAAACCCCCTTCAACAGCTGTGTAGCTTTGGACATTTTTATTCAAGAAACAAGGGCACCACCAATGGCTAACAGAGAGCCCAATCATTATCAATTTTGTGCTCATTCTAATTAATAGGTGTGGTGTCATGGCCAAAATTAACCTCCAATAACAAAACATGAAACAACAGGATTCTTCAAGTCCACTGTATGCTATTACACACATTCACTTTCATGAACTACATTTAATAATAATTAAAAAAAAAAAAACTTTTGGCTATCTGCATTGTAAAACATGTGCTATAACTATTATCAACAAAGATTGAGCTTAAATACATCTATCTCCCATCAGTTCAACCAAATGATGTTTAAGATGAGTAAAAAACCAGAGCAGGTTTTTAATCATGCATCCCCTTTGTCTAATGCTCAGTGGTAAGGAAAAGAAAGTCTGACGTAGTTTGATTCAAATATAAACAGAAAAATGTTAACTTTCAAGCAGATTGAAGAAAAGTTATAGGTGATTATTTCCATCAGCATCTAGCTATTATTTGACATCTTGGAGGTTTTTCTCTTGTATTCAAGAATTAATATGTATTATATAACAAGACAAAAGGATTTAGTTCACAATGCTTGCATGTAATCTTTTTTATGGTCATTCTATGACACATCTTGCGCTTAGGCTGGTTACAGAGTATCAATAATTGTCTTTGCCTATATAACAAGATAATTTCCAAATTAACAGGAGTGTTAATTCTTGATCACTTAAACCTACATAGTAAACTCTTGTGTAAACCACAGAATTAGTAAAAATCAATGAATGAGTCTGAATAAATGTTATCATCAATATATTATCTCTCTAGCATAAGAATGCAACTTTGATATAAAATAAGCAGTGAGAAAAATAATGGATATTTTTGTCCAAGTTGATTGAGAGTATTGATATTTGATAAGCCAAAGGAAAACAAATTTCAAAAGTTCACCAACAGTTAATGTTTTATCAATTTCAAGTTTATTGGATGCTCTAGGATTGGCATACTGTCTAATGTCTATTTCATGTAAAGTCATGAGCCTGATGTGTATCTTTTTCTTTCCTCTGCATGGTGGACGGGACATGTTTTTATGGGTGTTTGAGATAACACCACTCTTGGACCTCCACACTAAACTGTTAGCAAGACTGGTTCCTTCACAAGGCACCAAAGCCTTTATCACAATGTGATAAAAGCTTCAATGTTTGCTTCATCCATTTTCATCACTGAAATTGAATTTCATTATTCCAGGTTTCAGCACATGGTATTGACAACTTGTACACTTTATCCACCCTCCAATGCATTATTTAAAACCATTCCTCAACCTCCACTCAACGGCTCAAGCATTTAGAACAACTAATTCCACAACAATGGGAAATATTGAGAAATTCTATGGTATCCTCAGAAATTTTACGGTTTTGGTACTAATATTGAAAAACGCTCTCTGCCTTGGTGTACTCAACTACATTCAAATATTGGTCCAGTACCAAAACCCTTAGATTTCTTAGGGGGTACCACTCTTGTACTAAACATCAAAACATGATGATAGAAAGCCATTCAAAATTCTTTAATTAATCATAATAAGCATAGTTTTTGCAAGTTGCCATACTACAAAACACATCAAACGATAACTGCGCAGGCAAAAGCGTCCAAAATTCTTTGAACACAAGAATGCCACAGAGCAAGAGTTGCATAGAAACACATAAATCAAACTCACCTCAGCAAGACCTTTAGGGCCAAAAACCAACAAAGCAACGACCCCAATTACCAAAGCTTCAGGAGCTCCAACCCCAAAGAGAGACGCATAAACCACCTTACCCTTACACCCTCCCTTTCTATCTGCAATGACTATAATGAGCTCAACAAATATTAAAAACCAAAATCCTCACATGGAATAATGGTTGTTTTGTTACCTATTTGAAGTAGAGGTTTTGACTTAGTTGAGATCCCCAAATGCTTTAATCCATTCCAAGGTGAGAAAAGGTCTCGACCCAGTGGAGAGAACATTGAAGAGAGATGAAAATATTGGATTTTTGTATGTGACACTGCACAATTCCCCAGTTTCGGGCATAACAGTGATGAAGAAGCCATTGTCAAGGATCGTGTCATTTCTAGTGTTTTTTTTTTAAGACTTTGATGAATGTGGAACGATGGATGTCTCTAGCTTGGCCCGCACAAACAATCCTATCTCCAATTCAATGGTCAAATCAAAAGTATTCCTGTTATCAATTTCGAGATTTTCCTTCTAATTTTCCCAAAATCTTGTATTTGTGATAAAAATTATCTTAATTTTGCTGCATCTGCAAGAATTCCAAAAATATTCGCAATGTAATATTTTTTTTCTCATCCTGTTAGTGTTATTAATTGAGCTTATTAATTTGGAGATTTTCTCTTTATTTTTCGCCTAATCATGTCCATTTTTTTTAGATTATTTTTTCTGCAAGGATACAAAAAATATTCGCTTCGCAGATGTAAACTACAAAAAGTTTTTATATTATAAATTTGGATTTTTATTCCTAACATAAACAAAATGATATTTATTTTCTTTCTCATTTAAGCTCGCTTTTTTCTTAATTTATTACACAGATTTTGTAATTCTTTATATTAAATAAAAGTAATACTTTTTTTATTTTTAATTCATTACTCAATTCAAGAATTTTTAAATTTATTAACATATTGATGATTTAAGTAAAACTGAACTAGAATATTTAAATAATATCTCAATTTGAAGTTTTCTAATGAATAATTAGATTTTTCAATAAATATTAATTATTGATAAAATTAATAAATATTTTATATTAAATATATATTATTTTCTGTTTAAAATTTTTAATTATTAATTATATTAATCATTGACGTTTATAAATTACTATTAGAATAAACTGTTATAACTAAAT